>PVKE010035295.1:0-16965 GCA_004027555.1 Craseonycteris thonglongyai | reverse complement strand
TTTTGTCTTTTCAAACATTAAAAGTTTTAGGTCAAATGTTAAGAATTATGAAAGAGTTCACACACTTATTTAACCTTTATTTATTTATTGGATACTGGTTCAGTGGCTTTGCTACTCACTAGGATATAATGACACGGCATTATCTAATTGGGATAACAGTATACATAGAGGAGGCAACAATGATGAAATAAGCACATCAATAATTTTAAAATGTAAATTAAGTGCTATGATGACACAGTACAGAATGCCAAGAAAACATATAAAGGCAAGAGGGCTAATAATGGCTATGTAAGCCCAGGGAGGGGTAGATAAGTGAACATTTCAGTGCCTGTTATGAGGGAAATCAATACAGTATGGAGATACATTATAAATGACATACATGTACTTTATAGAAACTCTTTCTTTTTCTTTTAACTACTGCATTTTGGTACCAATGGCATAGTGCTAAGTGTTCAAAACCATCATCAGACAGGATGGGCTATATTGCATTATGGTAACAAACAACCCAAAGTCTTATTAGTATGTAATACTGAATTTTATTTTTCCCTCACATAAAATGCCCATCAAGGAGTGGGTTGGAGATCTGATTGTTCTTGCTACTCAAGGACTGAGGCTCACACTAACTCCTCAATACAATCACCATGACAGATGGAAGAGAATGTGTCAAATAATGTACTGCATCTCAAAAGCATTTGTCTAGCTATAATACATGCCACGTCCACTCTTTATGTTTTTTGTTTGTTTTGTTTTAATTAAATGTATTGGGGTGACACTGGTTAGTTATATACATTATATAGTTATATAATGTATAGTTATAAACATTATATAGTTTCAAGTATACAATTCCATAAATACCTTGTGTGCTCACCACCCAGAACCTGTTCTCCTTCCCTCACCATATACTCTACCACCTCTTCCCTCCTTACCCCATTAATCAAAGGAAGTTGTGTGTTCAGAACTACCATCAACTGAGGCAAGGAAATGCAATTCTACCACGTATCCAGAAGGAAAATATGAATGTTTATGAACTTACCGACAACTACCATGAAATAGCCCATCTGGAAGCTTTACAGAGGAGTAAAACAAGCTCGAATTGGGGGTTAAATAACCTATTCATGATATTAGCACAGGCTCTGTTAAGAAGCATGTTTGATTTTTATTTGAGGAAAAATAGTAAATCCCTATTTTTTGAACATCGAAGTTTCATTATTTAATAGACCCTTTTATCCATGTGATTAATCTTTATCCATTTTTTAGTCCCAAATAATGTATCATTTCCTCTGGAAAGCCTCACTCCCCCAAATAGCAATAATGGCTGATTCTTCATGACCATCTTTGTATGTTTTTCCTGCTTTGCATTTATGGTACTTAACTGTCACCTGTTTATCTGTCTGCCTGTGACTGGATGAAGTTGTCTGAGTGCTGAGACTATGCCCTATTCCTTTCTGAGGCCTCAACGTGTGTTACAGTAAATAGAATGTAGAAAATTTCCAATTTGGATTATGTATTGTATCATGCAAGCCACATGTTTAATAACAAAACATATGTGGTCGGTTGATGAGACAAGAGCATTTGGAATGGACAAAAGTTGTGAAAAGGATCAAAACTTATTTGGAAACTAGTTCCAAATGAATTCCAAAGGATATGACTGCATCAGAAGCATTAATTTTACAATCACAACCACAGCACTTTTTATTGGGGAGGGTGTATTGTTTTTGAGGGAGAGTAACTATCTGGATTAATATTTAGAAAACTAACTTTGTTTTGTTAAGATCTGCTGATTTGAAGCATTTACCTATTGAACTAACTCTTCAAAATATACTGTGTTTAACACCCTAAAAAGAGCAAAATTGTTCTTGTCATTACTCAACTACTTCTTAGAAAATATCCACATATATACAATACAGTGTATATATAATGTATCTACATAAAATCTATTAAGATGTAAGTTTTAGCTAGGCTCATTCCTTAGATGAATTTTCCATATCTCTTAATTAATGTTACCTCAAAATTAAAAATACAATAGTTTAGTTAATCTCTGATTATAATATGTAAATAGGAATTTTAACTCAATCAGTGTTGTACATTCAGAACTGAGAAGAATAATAATGAAGCAACTTAACATAATTACTCAGCTGCATCAACAATCCTAATGGAAAACAAGTTAATTCAATTTTAAGTTATTGGCCTCTAGGTTAAAATAAAAGTGTGGGAAAGGGAAAGGTTTGCCTACTCTAAGTAGAGATGGTACATAGATAACTGTTATGTCACAGTGGATAATGCAATTTATTTAGATTTCATAAAAAGTTAAACACACCTCTTTTTTTGCCCACTTTAAAGAGCTTGTCTTTGGGTTTATTTTAAAAGACTTCAGTGAAAAATTAGAACTCCCGTAGGAAAACTTTGTTTTTAAAACACTGCAAATACTAATGGATCATTTAGAGCACAATTAAGATGATGCAATTAGGAAGTAGATTACTCTGAAATAAAGTTATCCAGTCTGAACTTAGTTATATCACTGAAATGGGTATTGCTTTAGAATATTGTTTAGGAAATAGTGATTAGTAAAATGTAGTAAGTGTAAAATTTGAGTTTGAATTCTTTATTTTAGAGTCTTGGTGGAAGGAGCTAAAATTCATTTTGGTGGTTTAAAAACGAGCTAGTGCTTTATGGAAGCTCACTCTCACTTTATGAAAAAGTCTCGAATCTTAAGCACTCTAAAATAGCTATACTGTTCCTGTGGCAAAAATCATGAATGAAACTACAAGATAGGGGGGGAAAAAAAACAAAAAAATTAACTCCTTAATTTTTATGAAGAAAAGTTGGCTAGAAATAAATTACGATTTAATGTAGATAAAATGATTTTGTTCAGGCATGTCTTATAGAAAAAGAATGATGGGTACAATTTGAAGTACAGATAATCTGCTTCTGGTAGGCATGCTGTTAGGTCCCTGAGGAAGTCGGATGTGGTAACATAGCACTAAATAAATGAATTAACTTTATCACAGTCTGAACTTTGTCCTCAAATTTCACTGAAGTTGCCTGAAACGGTGACTATATGTGAGTCACAGAGATTAATTTGGGTCTCCAATTTCTGAGCGAAACTAGAATCAGGTTGAGTGGCTTCTTTGACCCATTTCTTGTAGGTCTTCACCCCAATTTGGCTGTCAAGACCTTACAATTTTATAGACAAAGCGATATGAATAAAGAATATTTTTCAAGGGAAAAAAGAGGAATTTTCCCTCCTAGGGTTTAGGTCAGAAGATTTCATAGCTCTAAAAAGTGTCAGAGATAAAACTTACACATTTATTAAGGATTCCCATTCTTCTGTGTGATATAAATATGCCTTAGATTAAGGTGGGCTACTCTGGAATCAGGTATCAGGCCACTCCTTTTCATTTAATTATTACCAAGTTATTCTTTGGTGTGAACACCTTCTTCTCCATTGGAAGATATAATAACAATCTATGTTTATTCTAAGCAAATGTTTAAAAAATATTGCTTAGAATATATTCTCTATGGGGGCAAATACAAATAATAATTGTCCTTTTACATAAACTATCTCTGTATTTCTAAAACACATAATTTGTTACATTTAGATTTAGAATTCATTTTGAATTCATTTTTGTACATAGTGAGAGGAAAAGGGTATGTGTTTTTTTGTTTGTTTTTTGTTTTTGTTTTTTAATTAATTTATTTATTTTATTTTTGACAGAGAGAGAGATACAAAGACAGAGACAGAGAGAGAACTGAACCGGGGGAGCTCCCAGTTCAGCATATGGTTCCTCACGGGCCGGTGCTGGGATTTGATCCTCGGTCCCCAGCGCTGCAAAGTGAGCACTTAACCCACTGAGCCATCCCAGCTTCCCCCGGTCTTTGTTTTTGTGAGTGTTTCTCAGGTAGGACCAAAGCAACCTTTAATCTAGGGCTAATTTTGTCCCACTGTGGAATATCTTTTAAGTACAGAATCCCATGTCCTACAAGGTTAGATACTTTTTTTTCACTGTGGAAAACAACATTAAAAAAACAAAACAAAACTATTCAAGACCCTTTGGAAACTCCCTTGACTCTTTCTTAGGCGCTCATTCCTCCAAGCCTCCTATACTGTATTCATACATGTTGCTGCTTTTTACTCAGCTGTAGACACAAGTTGACCTTGTCAAGATCTCCAGAATTATCGATCTCTCCTTGCAATTCTCTCTAGTGTGGTACTCTGTCCTGTACACTCTAGTTACCTTGGCCTTCTAGGAATGCCAACTCTGTCTTTTCCAGCTGGAGAAACTACTCAGCTCTAGCTTAGTTCCACCTTTTGCTCTGTGCCATGAATAATCTATATGGGCAGTATGCTGAGGATAGTACTGGGTGCAGCTTATTTGTTTTTCCTCTCTCAGAAATCACTGTACTGTACTGACTTTTGTTCAATGTCTCAAAGCTCTTGTTTCATATAGTTTCTGTATTTTAGTTGTTGAAGGATGGAGTATAAATCTAGTACATGTCACTGAAGCTTGGCCAAATCTCGTGTTCGGTCCTGCTTTTATCTCCCTTGTTCTTTCTCTTTACCTTTTAATTTGGATAATTGCAATTAATTTACCTACAAGTTCTCTGTTGTGCCTCATACTGTGATAAAGCTTTCAGAGTAAGTCCGTGTCTTTGTCATTTTACTTGTAGAATTTTCTATATACTCTTCCTTTTTAGGTTTAAATGTCTGCTAAATGTACCAATTTTTAAAACATGTTCTCTAGCTTTTCTACTAGAACTGTTAAGGTGTTATTTATAGTAGTTTAATTTTTGATTGTTAGTTGCAACAATCTTTGTTGTTTAGGTTTTTTCTTTTAGTGTTTATTTCTTGAGTTACTCCTCCTTTTCTGGTACTTCTTATATGTTGCATGCTGATTGTGGGAGAAAAAAACTGTAAGGGTAATAAAATTACCGGTAGGTCAATCAATTGTTCGTTTCTCACTTTTTTCCAAGCAAACAATGATGGACATTACATTAACTGGGCCCATAGACAAACTGGTACATTTTACTATAGGCGTAGTTACTGGAATATATACTTTAAAAGTCCTGGGTGGGAGTGAAGTGCTCCTGCGACCTTGTTCTTAAATGATGTGCCAAGGAGGTCAAAAGCTGTATATATTTTTTAAGTTATATTTTAGTGTTTAAAGGAGGTGAGAGAGAGAGAGTAAGGCGAGGGCCCAGAGCAGTCTCTATAGCTGTACATCATTGTTTGTGACGTGGCCTCATTCCACACAGGTGGATGTGGGGCTGGCTGCACAGGGTGGGAACCGAACCAGGGACCTCCCATATGGGAGGTGAGAACCTTCACTGCTGAGCCATCCCAGTGGTTACCAGTTGCCCTGCAGTCCAGCATATGGATTTGCGTGAGCGGAGCTGGGAGCCAAACACAGACCTTGCTATTTCGAAGTAAGCGCTCACCCACTGAGCTATCCTGGCAATCCCAAAGGCTGTGTTTTTGCAGGGCTTCTGCTCCATCCTCAGCTTTCGGCAGCATCTGCAAGCCCTTCCCAGAAAAGGGGTGTCTCTGTATGCTTTTGCTCCTCTGTAGCAGAAGGCTGCTTCAGCTTGTATCTTGTTATGAGGCTTTTGGTAGAACTAAGGAGGTTTCTTGGTTTCATAGGTTAATAAATGTTGAATCTAAATGAAGGTTATATAAGGTCTGGTGTACTCTTCTTTCAATTAATTTGAAGGTCTAACTTTTAAAAAATTATGTTAGAAAAATATAATACCTACCTAATTTCATAAATTATAATGGGATCCAATTCAAGCATATACGATATTCATTTACTACAAACTGGCATGAAAAACTGTGGAAATACACATTTATAAAAATCATTAAAGGATACACTTATTTATGGAGTCTATGTCTGAAGAACTTTTAAACTGTTGAATTATTGATACCCTCTTTTTGCTATGTATCTCATAATAGTTGATCACAACATATTCAAAAGTGTTCTTCAAGACTAATAGAATAAAATTATATTTGTTATTTACAGAACGTAATTCATAATATTTCAAGCAGACTTGCTGCAACTATATTATATAAAAATAAGAGATTGTATGTTAAAGAAAGAAAAGAACATTATAGGAAATGAAAGTATTATCAAAATGAGAAACAAATATGAAGGTTGTTGTCTTTCATAAAAACAGATAAACCATTATTATCAGTTGAACAAACTTACTAATCACTCACTGTGTGCAAGCCACTGTTCAGGAGGCATTTATAGGTTAGGAAGATAAGTCACACTTTGTTCCTAAGGTGATTAGTAGGTTATTTTTATGTTAATATCTTGGTGAATTGCTAGAACTATTTATAATGTTTGGTTGAAATTTTAGAACTAATTATTCTGTTTTTCATTTTTTACTGAAAGAAGCATATTACATGTTTAGAAACACACAGTTCTGCTTTTTTGTAGCTAAATATATTTTTGTTTTGTTATCAACTGAAGGGAAGAAAATTATTCAATCCATTAGTAAGTCTACATCATGTTCTTCAAGGGGAAAACATCTTTTATTTTTATATCTCAAGTTCTATTTGTTTTCATTATGTCTATCTGCTATTTTTGTTATAAGAAATTACATAACTAGAGAAAGCATGTTACTCTTAGACTAAACTATATTTTAAATGCTCTTTGTAAAACATTTGATTTCATTGAAATCGTGTAAGTGTTGCCCTGCGCAGCCCTGCGCCCACCTGTGGAGTGAAACTATATGGAAAACTAATGCTGTCAACTATGGAGACTGCTCTGGGCCCTCCCCCTTCTCTCTGTCTCTCTCTGTCTCTGTTTCTCTCTGTCAAAAATCAATAAAATAAATCTTTAAAAAAGAAAAGAAAAAAAGAAATCATATAAGTGTGTAAAATCTAAATATTTTAAGGATATCTCAAATGTGTGCATTCAAATAATGATTGATGGTATTTGTGAAGGGTGGTTTACCTTTGATCTGTAACAACAATGTAGAAATGATAAACTATCACTCAGATTTGATACTTATGGTATGTTATTAAATAATTACTGTGTGATATCCTAACAACATTTGTAATAATCAGAAAATTTTCTCAAGAAAAAAACTGGTTTTATTTCATGCTTCATTGAGACTGCTTTGAAAGTGCTCTAAAATGAACAGTGGATGATTGAAATACAAGCCCATATCTTCCACAAAAGATTTTAAGCTTTTAAGTAATAAAGTTACTGGGTAAATTTCATGATACATTTAGAAAAATTCCACCTAACATCTATGAAAATAAAGTTCTGGAGGAAAATTTTAAATGAGAAGATTGTTACTGACTGAATCTTTAAAATATTATTTGAGCATTAATGAACAAGTTTTCTTCTGTAAATTAGGTTTGATTTTAGTTTTTACTAAAGAATGAATATTGTATTTTTATAAATGCTATAATTTAAATATAAACATCAATATATATGTAAATATAATGAGATAGTTATACCAATTAGAAAGTTTAAATGGAATGATATGTCATAGAAGGCCAATAACCTACATCTTAAATTAAAGCGTATAATTAAAAAAAATACTTTCATCAATAATGTTTTATATTTCCCTTGAATTATAAAATTCACCTAAACATCAAGATTTATTACAAATAAAACATTTATCCTAAATTCATTTTTTTCTTTTTATTTCATAGTGTTTTCTCCATAATTTTACACAAAATTAAGATTAATATTTTGAGAATTACATATAGCCAATTATTTTTTTAACCAAAAGAAAAGCAAAACTATGGAGATATTAGATGTGGAATTTAATAATGTTTAGCAAGCTCATCTCCATGATATGGGGCTGTTTTTTATTTTGTTGTTGTTGTTGTTTTTTATTCTGAAATTTTTAAAATAATTTAAAGGTTTATTTTATTGTTTGAGAGAAGGTGAGAGAGAGAGAGAGAGAGAGAGAGAGAGAGAGAGAGAGAAAAGGAGGAGGGCTCAGAACAGTTTTTATAGTTGTATATCATTAGTTGTGACATAGTTTCATTTCACACAGGTGGACGTGGGGCCATGTGGGCTGAGAAGCAAACTGGGGGCTTCCCACATAGGAGGAGAGGACTTTCACTAGTGAGCCATCCAGGCTGTTACTTGTTGTGCAGTTCAGCATGTGGGTTTGCATTGGCCAGGGCCGAGAAATGGACCTCAGACCTTGTGATTGTGAGCCAAGTACTCAACTGCTGAGCTATCCTGGCATTCCCTTGTTTTTTGTTTGTTTTTTAAATTAAATTTATTGGGGTTGCGTTAATTGGTAAAATTATATAGATTTCAGGTGTATAATTCTATAACTCATTATCTATTGCATTGTGTGTTCACCACCCAGAGTCAGTTTTCCATCCATCGTTGTATATTTGACTCCCTTTACCAGCTTCTACTACCCTCCTGCTTACCCTCTGGCAACCACTAAACTATTAAGTGTCTATGGGGTTTATTTGGTTATCTTGTTCATTGTTGCTTTCAGTTTTATATTTCACATATGAGTAAAATCATATGGCTCTCAACTTTTTGTCTGACTTATTTTGTTTAACATGATAATCTCAAGATCCATCCATGTCATTACAAATGGCAGTATTTCATCTTTTCTTATGGCTGAGTAATATTCCATTGTGTATATGTATCACATCTTCTTTATCCAATTATCTATCAAAGGACACTTTGGTTGTTTCTATGTCTTTGCCACTACATATAATGCTGCAATGAACATAGGAGCACATATATCTTTATGGATAAATATTTTCAGATTTTTGGATAGAATCCCAGAAAAGGGATTGCTTGGTTGTATGGTAAATTTGTTGTTAATTTTTTGAGAAACCTCCATACTGTCTTTTATAGTGGCTGTACTAGTTTACACTCCCAGATTGGATTAATATTATTTGGCATCATTATCTGCCCTGTAGAGCAAAGACTGAAGCCTTCTGAAATGTAAATAACTTCAACTGGAACCTCTATAACCTTTTTATAGACAGTGTTATTCAATTAAAATAAAATGACTATGAATGCTGAAATACAGGCTCATAGTCAATGGCTTTGGGGGAACTGGAAGAGTATTGATTTGTGGCTTTTGTTGATTTCTATATTTAATATTCCCACCATGAATGATTTCCCACTATCAATGTAAAGTTTTTGAATATGGAGTTAGGAAGACATGCTCACTAACTGCTCTCCCAAGTGGATATGTGTTTGTTCTGGAACATTACTTAATATGACATGCGAAGAGACAGTTAGACCACAGAAGTAGACCCCAGGGTATCTAGACGTTGGAGCCTCCTGACAAGTAATTTAAAATAAGAATTGTTAACTGTCCAAGAAAATAGGGCAAAAATGGATAAAATGGTTGACATTAAAATGTATTAGAAAAAAAAGGAAAAAATGAATACTCTAGATTTCAAAAACACAATGAAATTATAACCTTAATATTTAGATATATCAGAAAAATAAACCCAGGATAAGATTAGAAAATTGTAAATCATGTTAGTAGAAAATATCCAAATTGAAGCAGAAGTGGAAAAAAACAGAAAACTTCAGGAAAAAATATAAATAGAAAGGTCTAACCTGTTATTGAAGCCCATCAAACGTGTAAGTCCCATAAAAGTGTGGCGATAGCAATATTTAAAAAGCTAATGTCTATATTAAAAAAAAATAACCTATAGATTTATGGAGAATTGTGACCACCTCTAGCAAGGTAAATAAATATAAAGAACAGCACATAATAACACATTACAGTAAAACTGTGAAGAAAAACATAGGAACAATTCTAAAAGTAGCAAGAAGGATGGAAAGAGGAAAATCCACCTTCAAAAAATAATAAAAATACTATCAAATGATTTTTCAACAAAAAATTATGGAAGCCAGTCATTGAATATTACTTGTTAATATATATATTAAGGGTTTGCTTTTATCTTAATCCATTCCCAGGTTCCTATCTGCCATCTAAACCTTGATGAAAGATATTTCAACTAAGATCTCTGGAGTATCATTTTGATTGTCCTCACAAGCAATTCAATTTCTTTACCTATGGTCTTAAACTAGGTTATTCGTTCTCTCTATTTTCTTATATTCTAGAAACTCAGCACAGCAATGGGCTGGAAGGTTGCTGTTGAATTCTGAATGAATTTCTGCTCTCTGTGAACTCTAGCTTTTTAACTACCAGAAGAGTTTCTTATTCTTCACTCTCTCTCATCAGGTATGCTAATCATACCTCTCCATTTCTGTCACAACATTGTTATCAATGTATGGCATTATAAGATACAATAGCTATACCACTGGAATATAAACCCATAAACTCAAGGTTTATTGCTGTTGTGGTTAACATTATATCCTTACACTTAGTATGGTGCCTGTTGTATTACTGGTTCTCAGTTAACATTTAAGGAAAGATTTAATAAATACTTCTTTGCTTCTACATATATCCTTACAATAAACTCTGGTCACCTATGTTAACTGTATCCTTCTCATGCTATAGGAAAAACCTAACCATATTTCAGTTATCTAATTTTCTCCAAATGTCATTTTTTCTTTCATCCCCAAACTTTTCTTTTAAAGATATATTTTATTGCTTTTGACAAAGACAAAGAGACAGAGAGAAGGGGGAGGGCCCACATCAGTCTCAATAGTTGTATGTCATCCGTTTTTGACATGGTTTTGCTCCCCACAGGAGGGCAGATGCTGTGCAGGGCAGGAACTGGGCTGGGGGCCTCCTTCATGGGAGGCATGCCCCCACAAGCCAGGGGCCAAAGGAGGCGAGGGGCAAGAACCAAACTGGGGCCTCCCACATGGGGAGCACACCCCAGTTCAGCATATGGGTCCACACGGGCTGGGGCTAGGATTTGATCCTTGGTCCCCAGGGCTACAAACTGAGCACTTAACATGCTTAGCCATCCTGGCTCCCGCCATTTCCAAACTTTTGTTTCTACTATTTCTTTTTTTTGAACTGTTCTCCCTATTGATCTTCATCTGCCCCAGACTTGTTTATTCTCTAAACATAGTTTCAGGTTGCACCTTTTCCTTGAAAAATACTTCAGGTCTGCAAGTCTAGGGAAAGAGGCTCTCTTTTCCATCCTATAAACTGTTTCATGATTACTCATTTTCAGTTCATCATCACTCTATCAAAAATCATTGCCTATGGGGTTGTAAATGTGTTATGGAAGAAACCATTTCAATTATGGGTAGGTTATAAGAGTTATAGCCAATAAATATTTTTGAGTAAAGAAGGTAAATGGAAATACTCGGCTTTGATTCAGAGAATTTCATTCAGTTGTTCTTTTCACTGAACAAATGCCAAGATTCAAAGATTAAATTTATTTATAAATATACTCTTTTAAAATTCATGTTACTACTTCAACCACTAATTTAAAAGATTGATTAATTCACATATTAAAAATTACATTATTGGGAAGCCAGGATGGCTCAGTGGGTTAAGTGCTCACTTTGCAGTGCTGGGGTCCGAGGATCGAATCCTGGCCCCAGCCCGTGCGGACCTGTGTGCTGAACTGGGGAGTTCTTCCAGTTCAGTTCTCTCTCAGTCTCTGTATCTCTCTCTCTCTCTCTCTCTCTCTCTCTCTCAAAAATAAATAAATAAATAAATAAATAAATAAATAAATAAATAAATAAATCTTAAAAAAAAAAAAGGCATTGGTATAGGTCCTTAAGAAAAAGAAAAAAAGTTGGAGAAAAAATTCCTTCTAGTCATATAAGCAGTGCTGATCTGTAAACAAATATTATATAGCTGCATAGGTATGTATTTGCTAGAGTACTAACACTGAATACTCAGTTTCATTGGGAAGGAGAGGTAAACAGAGGCTTTAGGGGAGAAGCAATGGTAAGTTTGAGAGGCAAGAATTATTTGTTTTTCAAACAAGGAAGAGAAGGACATTCTATGCATAGGGATTATACATAAAATAATGGATAGAGAACAAAACTACCAAATTAAAAAAAATATGATTATCTCAATATCATTTGAGTATTGCATGTAATAAGGGTGGAATTAATGAGTGAATATGCAGCTATGGTAAGCAATGGCTAATCTTGATGCCATGTATTACGTCGTGCTAAGAAATTTGGCTTTTTTTGGGGGGTAATAGGGAGTCTTTGCTTGGTTTAAATAAGTTAAGGATATCATCATTGGTGCAGAAATAGCATTCTGTGAACAATTCATACACTTTGGAGAGTAAAAACTAAATGGAAAGACCAATTTAGAAGCACTTCTAAAAGTGATAGAGGAATGAACTGAAGCAAGTGCAGTTATTAATAGTATGGAAGGAATAATTTGTATTTGAGGGGAAGACTAGGTAATGGAATTAAGCAAGACTGTTGCCTATTACACTGGCCCGAGAGCACATACGTGTGATAGTAATTAATTGATTTTTAACTTAGCTAATGTGGTAGTGGTACCATTAAAAACAATAGAGTTTAGAGTTTTTAAGAGAAAGTAGAATGTGCAAATCTTATTTTTATACAAATCATCTGTTAGTATTAATGAGTGAACAACTATTATACTTTCATAATATTGTTGTGTTGCTTGTTGTAGGTAGTGAGGCTCATGTGACTTTTTTAAGTATAATGGGAAAATAAAAATGAAAGTGATTAATTGTTAGATTCTAACAATGTTATTGTTATTCTTGGGATGCAAGTAGAAATGTGTAGCTTGGCAAACATATCGTAATTAAATGAGTAGTGTGGTAATGGAGATGGTATTCACACATTTTGGGCTGCAGGTATCTGTTTTTGTCTTTCCAAGATTAAGTAATATTCACCATTAAGTAGCTCTAGAAAAAGTGGGGGAAATAGTACCTCCACAGTAATTATGACAAAGCTTACCCTAAGTGATAATAAAGTGGCTGTTTGCATATGAAAATGAAATTCTTCATTTTTCTTTCTTTCTTCTTTCTTTCTTGTTTCCTCCTTTCCTCCCTCATTGCCTTTCTCCTTCCCTCACTACCTTCCTCCTTTTCCAACTCCCTTACCCTCTCTTTATCTTTCTTTCTTTTTCAAAGGTTTTATATGTACTTTTTTCTTTTTGTGCTTCCATGTGAAAGTCATTAGCTACTAAACTGACAGGTACAAAAGAAATTAGAAAGCCAACCAAATTAATAGTGTTGGTGAACTTTGAATAGTAATAATACCAAACACCGTTAAAGAATTTAATAACATAAACCTTTACTCTTTAAGCACTGATGTAAATTTTTCCTTGCATGTAGGTTGCTAAGCAACAGCCTGAAAATGTTTTTGCTGACCTCAAATACAAGACTGTGTGGTCTCAAAAGCATAAACATTTCTATCATTTTTTTTGAGCTATCATATCATATTATCAAGCCATTTCCTTAAAATGACAATGTTCTGTGTAAATTAAAATGCTATGTATGTATACAAATATTTTATATATACCTCAAATTCTTTTCCTGTCAAAAAGACTATTGTGGCAGCACAATTATCATGAAAGGTAAAAAATATGGACTATACAATTAATTTGGATAGTGCTAGTAAAAGTGTATTTTAATATATATGAAAAACAATCAGAAATAAATATTAAAACAACTCTTACACCACATGATAATATAGGAATTATACTAGACTTTAATTTGTTCACAAATTAGACGGCACTGCATACTACTAGTACTCCTTTCAAAATGTTTTTAAGTTTCATGATTTTTTTATACTTAATACATTTTATATATGTATGTATTTCATAATACCAATACGTGATTTACATGAGGTGTAGACCAGAACCATAAAAGAAAGATGCTCAGATTCTTTCAAGAGGAATAAAAAGGAATGGAAGTTGTTTATTACATGATAAGATGTATAATCACAAGAATAAAAGTTCAGGGTTACACTTTATAGCAGTGGCATCTAGGAAGATCATGTAAAAGCTAAATTCACAGGTACATAGATGAACTATACTTGGTGCTCTTGTACTTTCTCAGGACTAAGAAAAGTGCCCCATGTGTTTTCTTTCCTATAATTGGATATCTTGATAAATAGGACTCTGATCTATGGGAAAATAAGAAACAAAGAAATAAATTCATCCTTATTTTACCCACCCTTTCTGAAGTTCAAGTGATGAAAATTTGGCTTAGGGATCTAGGCTTATGTGTCTTTTGATCAAATGTAGACATTTCTTCTCATTCCAAATTTTGAATATGTCATGATAATGACATGTTTTATGAAAGAGTGGGTCCTGAGGTTATATTGAATCACAAGTTCTAGTTCATTTAATTATTACAGTAAGTAACATTTCTAATATTTTCTGTGATGCCTAGTAATGTTTTATGAGTAGAATAAAAAATACAGGTGGTTTATTACTTGTTTAGAGAAATAATGCCAAGCAAAAAATAAAAATTACATAAACACACACACAGACACACACAAAGCCACATTAAATTATACTTAAAAATTCCATTTCTATGCTACTTAACTAAAGTGGAATATTTAGTATATAGATTGTAAGAAATAATAGTATTAAGACATTTATAACCAGCTTTATTTCATATTAATATTTTCATTTAAAAATATATGTGTTTTATTAACCCTTCATCTTTTAGTTTTATACAAGTTGTGAGTTGTAAGGTATAATTCCAAGCTTCTCTGTCTCTATGTATTCTTTGATGGTACCCCATCAATAACAGCAAGGAGCTGAAACTCTAGGATGAGACTGCATAGATGTGAACTTGTAATTTCCAGTCTGTGTACACTTTCTCTACCTCTCTGTGCCTCATTTCCCTCATCTGAATAATAGGTATAATTACATATTTCATAAGATTAGCATGATAAATTATGGTGTAAAATAACCTATGCAATAATATATAGAACCATATCAATTGTAGAGTTAATGTTGGCTATTATTTTTATTATTACCCACAACAGTAGACATTGTTAATTATGTTTTCCTATTTGGGATCCAAACATTGAAACAGAAAAAAAAAAAAAAAAAGCTATGTCAATAAGGATAACTTCATAGTAGTGGAAGAAAACCTGTAACAACAGAGACAGTTTGCTATTTCAACTAACAAAGAATCTGATATAAGTATTTTCAATTTCTATGCAATAATTTTTTGGGTTAATACTAAGGCTCTATCATTTGTAGTAAATTGTGTTAGCTTTCTGTTTTTTTATGTTTATCACCTCAAGACCTAGAGACTCCTGCCAAAGCTCTATCACATCCCCAAAATAAGTTCTACATTGAAAACAACAATAAAAAAATTAAGAAAAAAAGTATTACTTCTCTCTCTCAAGTCAAAAATGAGATTTCTCAAAATTCTACTCAATGGACTTTTTATGACCCATGGATCAGAATTAGGTCACTCTCTCACTTGTAACCTGTAACAGGTAGAGAATATGGAATTAGCACAATTGATTTAAACCAATAATAACTAATACTTGGGGTGAATGAAGAGGCTTCTGTTAATTCAGCATAGTGTGGCTCAAATAAAATTTTAGTTTAGTGAAATGAAGAAGACCAGTCATTTGTTAATCAACAAACAGTGTCTGACACCAACAATATTTAGTTGGCTGTTCTGATTAATGCATACATGTTGGGCAGGAAATGGGTAGAGGGGCAGGAAATGGGTAGAGGAACAGTTAGCATTGTATTTTGCCTGGGCAGATTCTGTAAGAGACCTGAATGTTAATCATGTGGTCAATGTAATATCAACAAAATTTCTTTGTAACTTTCACTTGTAGATGATCAAGATTGAATACTTTTAGGTCTCATTAATCTTAATGCCATATTAATTGTAATGAATGTGGAAGTATAATTTCTAATAGCTAATTGCCATTTTAAGTGAAGAAAGAGCTAGAGATTTTATAATAAAAAGTGATTTACTCCAGAATCATTGAAAATGTTTATGGCGCCATATACATTTAACATGGAGGGAAAGATGCATGATTTAGAGCTGAGTATGTAAATTTCTCAGGAAATTCTCAGGAAATAGATGCTAATTCTATAAATGTTACTAGATAAAAGATTTTAGAGATTTTACTGCTAGATCAAATTCATTACAGGCAGTAAAAGTCACCTAAGCCTTAGCATAAATGCATATGATCATGTTTAAAGCATTCAAAGATGTTGAATAGATTAAATATATTAATGTGTAGTACTGTAGAGAAGCACAGAGGGGCATGCCCTAAATGAAAGTTATTTCATTTGCTTAGATAAATAGAATTCTTAATGCAGTAGAACTACAGATGCTTGCAAGAGTAAGTTTTATATTTCTGCCTGGATATTAAGAATTTTACATGAAATGAAGTTTATTTTCTGATTTATATAAATTTGTAAAGGTACACAGTTCAGTTTGTGACACAAAATATATCCTTATGAAGCATAACAAAATCCAATATACCAGTAAAATAAATTTAAATTAAAATCAAAGCCTGATCATTATACAATCCTATATTTGTTCCATAATGGTGAAAAACAATCAGGTATCTGTACTGAACACTTATTCTGATGATTTTCATTTTTATTTGATAGGAATTATCTTCTATAGGGAAAAAAGCATATAAAAAGGGCACATTACTTACTTCTTGTGATCAGTAAAGTTATTAAAGCTATACTAGAGAATTAAAAAGCTGCTCACATTTTTCAAACTTAGAGAGATTGGAACTGCATAGTGATAGTCTTTAAAATCTAGTCTGAAATGCATAAAATTATTCTAATTCCAACAGACTTCTCCTAAGCTACTATTGCAAATTGCTAAAAGTGCCACCTTTCTTATGATCACATACAATTTGGTACATAGTAGAAATTGACAAGATCTTTCAAAAATTTATATTGAAATACAGTTAGCCAAAAGTAGTTAAGGAAATACTGAAAAGGAACAGAGATGGATTTATACTGTTGGTTATCAACTTTTATTATAAATTTATGGCATTTGGTTGTTTTGAGCAGGGAAATGATCTGAATACATGTATAATTGTAAAAAGCTCACTCTGATTTGTTGTGAAGAACAGAGTA
>PVKE010035294.1:0-16960 GCA_004027555.1 Craseonycteris thonglongyai | reverse complement strand
AAAAAAAAAAAAAAAAAAAAAAAAAAAAAAAAAAAAAAAAAAAAAAAAAAAAAAAGAAGCATCGCTAGATGGCCAACCCTGGTTTGCAAAATAGATTCCTCTTGAAGAAGACACTTGATTCTGTGCAGCCCTAGAGCAAAAGAAAGTTCCTGGGCTTTTGATTCCCACCAATGAACTCTGCCAGAGGTTTCTTTTCTGGCTGAGTTCCTATCCCTTCAGCCAGCAAAAGTTAACTACATGGATGTGGTGAAAGTGAAAAGAGGTAGATGCTGCTGTGGCTATGGCCATTAGAGTTATTTAAAAAGAAAAAGGAAACATTCTAGACTAAGCAAATTGAATTCATCTAGAAATCAAAGGGAAAAAAACAAAGAAGACTAATTTCGTTCTCATCAATTGCAATATCTAATAGAGAAAAGATGGAGGTGAGATTTTTAAAAAGTAATATAGTAAATGATTGTGGGGGGAACTAACAGTAGAGGATGAATTGCCCACCTTAGGTTGCTTCATAATAAACTTTGGTGTTCACAAAATGTCAATTAAAAAAAAAAATGAATCTGTGTGTTTTCTCCCACTGGACAGTAAACATCTTGGGCTACAACCAATGTTTCTCACAATTGGATTTTGTTTTTTTAGAAGCAGGGATGAACAAATCATGGAGAACTCCCAAAGGTTTCCCCTTGCCCAGGGGTGACCAAGCGTTGCGAACTTTATACGGCAAGACACTGTATCTCCAGTGAACATCATTGGTTACAGAAGGAACTGAACTAGATCAAGGTGAAGGCTGGATGACGTGAGACCTATCACACAAAACCAGCTGATGAAGCAGTCAAACCACAATGCACAGATTTCTCTGGAGGGTGGACAGCGGACAAAGAGGAAAGGTGTTTCTTAACCACAGGTAAGAAAACTGAGGCTTAAAGAGGGGAAGGGACTTGCCTGAGGAGAGAGGAAAACTACATGCGCTGAACTTCCATCTGCATTTTGCTGCTGACTACACCTTCACTCCTCTGCTTTTTGGCTATTGTTTAAATTCTCCTCTCAACTAGGTGAGCACAGTACCTGATGACCACCATGAGAGGCTTTATAGACCCCCTGGGGGTATGCAGAGTTCAATAAATATCAATCACCTACTATGTAACACATACTTTACTGGACACAGAATATAAAATTAAAGAATAAGCATACTTCCTTCAATCAAACAGAAAAATGTTTTGTTTGAATACACATGGTTAAGTCAGTGAAGTTATTTATTAAAATACTGACTAAATTTACCAATACCCATCAGTGAATCTGTAGCCAAAAACTAGACTAGATTTTTGTTCACTGTAGAAGGCTGGAGTTGGGAAATTGGTGTTTGCCTAACAATCTTTATTATTAAACAACCTGTAATTTTCAGCTATGGGATAGTGATAAACCAAAGAAAATAAATTTCTTTAAATCATGCAGCATTTTAATAATAATCATATAATTCTATGTCTGTGGTTTTCAGCTTGAAGGTTAACTAACTCCTTATGGATCCATGATAAACTGATTTCTTTCAATACCACTTTATTACAAAGGATAAAATATGTGTACTTGAATACACTAAGGATTTTTTTTTTAAGGATACCATCTATATCATATACCTAGATAAACAATTAATGGGAAAAAATATTCTATATTCATCATGCAAGGTAGAGAACATTCAGTTGGCTTCTAGTGAAATAACATGAACAGCATTGTAACAGTGAATGTTATTTGTACCATGAGGTAAGGATTTTATGACGTGACTGTTCTTAGAGTATTTCTAGGTACCCCATATTGGTTGCGCATGGACCTTCAGGTAAGGTCATCCTTTCCATCACCACCACCAACACCTCCCCAAAAAACCCCTCATGGATGAATGCACAAAGTCAGAGTAAAGATGAGTATTTCCCCTGCAGCAATTTCAAGAGATACACTTTCTAGTCCTAGAAATTCAGTGTGGTTGGCATTGCTTGAGACCGTTGCTGGTCTGTCTATACAGATGCTATATGGAATGGATTGTCAGGATCCCTGTCTGTACCTTCCACATTTAAGATGTTGGAAAGTTAAGTCATCAAGGAAAGGAAAGGTGGGTGTACTTTCAAGCATCACGTAACTTATGTTTTCCTCTAAATTCAGGGTTAGGCAAATATTGGAAGAAAAAGAAAATCTGACAAGATTTGAAGGATAAATCACATGAAGAGTGCTTTCTGTATAAGACACTGTGTTTTATCCTTAGGGCACCTATAAATATAACACCTGAGGCACTCAATTACAGCTGTGAAAAAACAAGCACCATTTAGGATATCCTATATGTGTTAAAAGAGAAATTCTAAGTTGAAAACCACAGCATAAAGTATTTCACTCATTCATTCATTTATTCATTCCACAAACACTTGAGACCTACTGGACGCCAACATTGTTGCAGACACTCGGGATATAGCAGTGAACAAAAGAGACAAAAACCTCTCTCTTCATGGAGCTTATCTTCTAGTATGGAAGACAGCCTACTAATAGAAATTAAAATATATGGCAAGTTAGAAGGTAATAAGTGCCATGGATGAAAATAAAGCAGAGAAGTGGAGCAAGGTGCACTGGCAGAGGACGGCCAGGGAAGTTCCACTGAGAAAGTGATGTCTAAATAAAGACCTGAGAGGTCAAGGGGCACAACCTTGCATCTAGAGCAAGAGCATTCTAGACAGTATAAACAGCAAAGGCAATGGCTCTAAGGCAGGAATGTGCCTGGAAATTTAAAGGAATGATGAGGAAGCCAACATACCTAGATGCCTGAACTGCTTTCAGATTAAGGGGGTTACAGTTAGAGGCAAAATGTCATTAACACAGCCACATTTTCAAACTCTTAGAGCAGGGCCGTGCCTCTGTAAATACTTAAACCCCTTAATCTCACACCAAGGAAGAAATGAGGAGGAAAAGGTTGACTGAGTCACCTAAGGTGAAACTGCCAGTGACTGGCTAAGAAAAGGCTTCAGCACACGTATCCCAAACTCTGCAGCAAGTTTTGACTCCTGTTCCAACTTTCTCATTAAGAGGGACTTTTCTTAATAAATTTTTTTTCTTTTGAAAAAAACAAGCAACAAAAGAATACAGTCAACTAACAGAATCTTCTTAGAGCTAAAAATTAATCAATTTTACTTTTTCATTCAATACATAACCAAGAGAGCCCTATACACATCCTAAATTTGTTGAGGAATGAAAGAAATAATAAATGCAGCATTACCTAGACCCCACTAACCAGCTATTAATTGTATCAGTGTGCAACAGAGAAACTTCTGCCCAGGGAAACATGTCTCGGGTGCTTTTTGTAGCACTATTTATTACAGTAAAAAGAGAAACAGATCCACTGTCCTCAGCAGAGAGGGTGTAACCCTGAAAAGCTGGAAACACTCTAATTTTCTCTTGGGCAGGGAATGAGTATACTATAATTTACTCATCTACTGGAAATGTCTGTAGCAACTGAAATAAATAAGACCTACATGTGGCTCACAACAAATTGTCAAATTAAAAAAATGCAAGTCATATATTTAAAGAATTATTCCATTTATGTAAAAGGGCAAACACATAAGCTCGCAAATAGTTTGTGAATAGGTAATACACTGAAGTACCAAAATATGTTTGGAAATGTTGTATACTAACTTCACATTAGTACCGTAGGTATCTGAGGATACAGGCAGAGGAAGGATGTGGATAAAATATTTCAGTTGGGGGAAGCCGGGATGGCTCAATGAGTTAAGTGTTCGCTTTGCAGGCCTGGGGACTGAGGATCGAATCCTGGCCCCAGCCCCTGCGAACCCATATGCTGAAATGGGAGTGTGCTTCCCATTCAGGAGACCCCCAGTTCGGTTCTTGCCCCCCAGTAGGGCCTGTGGCTCGAGGGGGTGTGCCTCCCTTGCAGGAGGCCCCCAGCCCAGTTCCCGCCCTGCGCCCCTCCCCACCTGTGTGGAACAAAACCATGTCGAAAACTGATGGTGTACAACTATGGAGACTGCTCTGGGCCCTTTCCCTTCTCTCTGTCTCTGTCTCTGTCTCTCTCTCTGTCTCTGTCAAAAACAATAAATCTTTAAAAATATATATTTTAGTTATAGTTTATTTTTATGGAGTATATAAAGCAAATATGGGAAGATGAGCAATTCTTAAACATAGGTAGCAGGAATATGGAAGGAAGGCTTACTATCGTTTCTTTTTATGTACCGTATGTTTGAAATATTTCATACTTATTTTGAAAAGGAGAGAGAGACAAAGCTCCTTCATCACTTCCCATTAATTCCAAAACCCAGTTGCCCTTAACCTCCAAATCTCAGTTTCTTCACCTTTAAAGCATGGGTGAAATTAGGTGTATCTGCCTCAAAGACGCTTTGAGATGTGACACACTGCTGGTGGGCAGGGACACTGTATTATGCCCCCATTGAATCACCTGGGCTCAACATCCATTCTTCTTATTCAATTTCACAGATAACAGTATTAAGTTTTTTTGACAGGGTTATACCCACCACCACTAATCCCCCCCCCAAAAAAAACATAAGAACAAATGCAAGGAATGTAAATGACACAATAAATTAACAAAGCATCTCAATGAATGGAAATGAAAAATTCCCAACAACCCAGCATGGGACCACCTCTCCCAATTCATTATGCAAGCACTGGTTAAAAATGATAAGAACTGGGTAAATTTCCTCATATAAAATCTATCTTGCAAGCCCAAGTGGGGGAAAAAAAAAAAAAAATATATATATATATATATACACACAGACACACAGACACACACACACACACACACACACACACACGAATGACACTGGTTAGGCATCAATTAAGAAAAGATGATCAGATTACACCCATCAGAAATAAAACTCCCAGCCACAATGTAAACTGGGCCCTGCAGGCTGTGGACAAGGGAATCACAACCCAGTCTCCCTGTTGCACTCTCTTCTCCAACTTCGTTGGAACCTCAAGCAGGTGGGACTGTCCCCGCTGAGAAGAGCTTCTGCCAAGTGCAGGGGGACAAAAGCAGCTCCTCCCTCTGCCAGGCCCTTGCAGCCTTGAGAGCACACTCTCCAGAGAACTGGCACTGTCTCCCCATCTCAGGCAGCTTGGAATTCTCCTCTCCCGAAAGGAAAGCGGAGGTCCATCCAAGATCGCCCGTGAACCTGCGGCCACGGGCAGCCTCTGGACCAGGTGGGCGGCCTTTAGTCCTCAGATCTGCCCCAGTCGTCACTGGAAATGAAGGAGCGCTGAGCCGCGCTCCTTGGAGACGCGCGCCCGTGGATATACAGCCCTGAGCCCGGGCTGGTCACCTGTAACTCTCCGCCTTCCACTGGGCTCCATCTGCCCCACCTGTTGCCTCTCCGTGTTTTACACACACACACACACACACACACACTTCTCAAAAAAGGGGTGTGAGGTCCAAACGCAAAGAGCGTGAACCGTGGGTTCGCAGATGAACCCTGAAAACTGCAGAAACTAAACCACAAACACAAAGCTGCCCAAGCCGGCAGTGAAGGGCAGGTGACTTGGGGCGGGTACCCATCCTCCCAGACAGAGGCAGGGGTCGACGGTGGCCGGTGCCCCTCTCGCGGCTCCACATCGTCCCTCCTCCCGAGGTCCTGGCTGCCCCGAGTCTCCCTGAACTCCAGCATCCCTCCTCCCGACCCTCCTCCTCAGAGCCGCGGCGGGAAAAGGCGGGGAAGGACGGGGAGCCGGCCCGGAGGGGCCTCGCCTGCACCCTTGGGCCAGGCGAAGGGCTCCGCGGGGAGAAAAGGAACAATAGCGGACCTCCGGGCGCCCGAGCCCGCCCGAGTCTCCCGCTCGCGCCAGCGCGGAGGCGGGTCGAGCATCGGAGCGGAGACCCACGGGGAGAGCAGCGCGGGGCGGGCCGGGCAGGTGGGGCCGGGGGCTCCCTCGACGGTGCACCCCGGACGCCCCGCCCGGGGGCCGGTCATTCATTCCCACCCGCGGCCCCTGTCCTGGCCCGCGTCCGAGTCGCGGCGGCCGGCAGGAGAAAACCCCGCTCCCAACTTGGCTCGATTCTCCCTCTCTGCTCTGCTCCCCACCATCCTTCTCCTCGGTCCCCACATCTGCTCGGTGCAGACGGTTGGGGGGCCGGCAAGGGAGTGGTGGCGGGACGCTCGCTGCCACCCCGCTAAGCCGCTCCGCCCAGCGCACCGTCCCCAGCTCCTGCTGCCGCCCGAGCCCCAGACACAAAGGCGGGGACGGGAGCCGCGCACTCGGCTCCGGGGAGCTCCCCGACTCCCCGCGCCGCGCACTCACCGCATCCAGGCGGCGGCGGTCCCGCGGCACCGCTGGCTGCGCCACCCCGCCCGTCGCTTCCTCTGGAAAGCGCGGCCGCCGGGCTCGCTTCCTGCTCGGCTTCCTGCGCCTCGGTCCCTCCTCCTCCCCTGCTGCGGGGTCAGTGGGCGCCGCGGCGCCCGGGCTGGGCTCCGGGGCGGGGGGTGGCGGCAGCACCACCACGTGGCCGCCCGGTGCCGGCCCCTGCCGGCCCGGATCCCGCGGGAGCGGGAAGGGAGGTGCTAACCATTCCCCTCCCCTTCCACCCCGCGCGGCCCCAAATTCCGCGAGTCAGGTGACGCGGCCCGGCTCCAGCCGTGACCTGCGGGAAGTGCTCCCGGCCCGGCAGCCGCCCCCTGCCCCGGGCCCACGCGCCCCGGGCGGCCGTCGGTTGCTTTTGGTTTTGCACAGATCGTAGGGCCCCTCCCCCGCCGATGTCTCATCATTATCACCTGAACTTAGTGGAAATGACCGGTGCTGCGGCTCCCGAGTTTAGGACAGATGAGTGCCCGAAGAGTATTCGTTTCTAGTCACCTGCCAACGTCGTTTGTGGCCGTGGGGGTGTTTTAAAAGTCACTGGCCCCAGCGCCTTCTAAACCAGAACCCAGTCGGTTATATTTCCCCAAATTATTGAACAGAAAGTAAACTAGACCGTGGTCATAGTGTCTGGTCTGAGCCTATTGGTTGGAGTGAGTTTTCTACACTCCTCAGGTGGCAAGAGAAAACTAGGAGCGAAAAGCATTGCTGTGTCTGGAGTTCGGAGAACTCTCCCTGCAGCCGGCATGGGTAGGCACGGACGCCGAGCGCCCCCACAGCGCTGCCTCGGATGCAAAGCCCCGGCCTTCCTCCCGGGGCCCTGCAGCTGCTCTCCCTTCCCCAGCCGGCTAAGACCAGCTTGAATCATGAGGAACTCCTCTTAATTCCAAGGATTTCAAAGCTTTCCACCTGCTTCTTTAACTTGGGACGGCTTTTCCACGCATTCTGGTCATGCTAACCAGCTATATAGCTTAGAAAGTTTTTATTCACCAAAGTCTCTCCTTTCCCCGGGTTAGCTCTGCATCTTTTGTGCAGGCCGGGAAGCGTTCTGGAATAAGAAAGTGGTATGAGTCCTTTTTGGTAGGATCAAAAAATCAATCTGATTTTTATTTTTTTTTAATTTCAGAAAAAGTGAAATTAACTCATCAGTGAAGTTTATAACCTTGGCTATATCTTGTCATCTACAGGTCAGACTTTATCTGTACTCCTATCCCCCACCCCCTACCCCACCTCCCGTGCCTCCACCTCAACCCCTCACCCCCACCAGCCAAGGGAACAGCCTGTCTTAGCTTTCACAGGTGACTTATCAAATAAGGGGCAAAAACTGTGTAACGAGCTACATGGTCTTCACTTCCTGAAGCATACATCAGAGGTTCCTTAGAGAAGTGACGAATAGCCAGTTTAAAACAAGATGAGCACTCCTCTTCCTGCCCTTTATCCCTCTCGAATAAAATCACGCTCTAAAAGAAACGTGAACTGGCAAACTTCCTTTTGGTTTAATGCTGGCAATTTCCACAGTACAGTTTTTCCTTGTGGTTTATATTATGGGGGGCTCAGGGAGAACAATACTGCCACTTGTGAGTTTTCTCTTCTTTTAGCATGTCAGTCTCTTTGTTTAAGCCAGCACACTGCCTTGGGAAATGAACGTGTGCATATTCTATAGCTGAAGGAGTTGAAATATCAAACGATAATAGTAGTGTAAGGCAAGTCATCAGCCTTTTGTTATAGAAGCCCTGTCTCTCTTCTTTTTTTCCCTCTAACACTGTGCAGCCGTCTCCCAGCCCACTGCCTATGAGCCTCCCTGTCTGTCAGCCACATGGCTCCCTCGGTGGCTGTGTGCTGCTTCTCTATAGTTTATAATCCCACCAGCTAATATCAGCAAGTCCAACTTTAGGTGGGGGATTAAGGAGGGAAGTACTCTTACAGTTAGTCCACTGTGACGAGATCTTGTTCATGATTCTTCCTCCCCTAAAACTGAGACCACAGCAGTTCTGCCACCTGCAGTCAGATTGGTGGTCAAGTATGGGATTAAAATACATATATATATTTACCCAGGCCTTTTAGAAATGCTAACTAGATTCAGGATACAGAGAACAACTCGAGAACAAGTCAGTCCGTGGAACACCACCATAAAGGATCACTTCTCAGTCAAAGCCTGAGATTTGAAATTTTTTGGCTAAGGTGTCCCTTATGGCTATATTCCACGGACTGCCATTTGTTCTCAGGGTCATAATGATGGACCCAAGTTTCATCACCTCTAATGATCTTCTTTAAGAAATTCTCACCTTCTTTTTCAAAAATTTCAAAAATGTTGGAGGAACTTTTTTTACTATTAAGAATTCAATAACAGCACCCTGAACCAAACATCTGAACACTTTCACTTCGATGTGCACTAGGTGAAAAATGTAAGTGTCTGTGTGTGCAAAGTCAAGAATGATGGAGGGGACATACCACGTGACTACACAGGATAGGTTATATCCAGACGTCTAATGTAACAAAAAAGATTACAGTGGAGGCAAAATTTATCAGTTCACCCTCATAAGATCTTTAACTTCTATGAATATTGCCATCTAAAACTTAGCAGTATCTATAAATGAAATGCATTGATCAGTAAGTCCAAATTTTCTTTTTTTTAAAGATTAATTTTTATTGTTTTTTTGACAGAGACAGATAGAGAGAAGGGGGAGGGCCCAGAGCAGTCTCCATAGTTGTATGTTACTAGTTTCCAATATCGTTTCACTCCACAAGTGGGCACAGGGCTGCGCAGAGCAGGAACTGGGCTGGGGCCCTCCCATACCCATGCAAGAACTGAACTGGGGGCACACCCCAGTTCAGCATATGGGTTCGCATGGGCCGGGGCCAGGATTCGATCCTCAGACCCCGGGGCTGCAAAGTGAGCACTCAACACTCTGAGCCATCCCATCATCCCCAAAATTTTCATTTTTGAATTTAAATAATATCACATCCCTTCTTTCTTGCTCTATCTCTCAACAATCTGCCCAGATTAGGAACTTCTTAAGTCTGGATAACTAAAGCTAAGACTTTTTGGGATCATAAGAAACTATCCCAAATGGAAGAAATAGAGGTAAGTATCACACCAGAGTCAAAAAGTAACCCTCCACTTTATTTGGTGTTTGGTCAGGGTCTGACTGCTCTTCTGGGTCTAGTTAAAGGCAGCATGATTTAGAGGAATGTGGTAATATTGGACCCAGTCCAGAGCATGAAACAAAAATATAACCAGAAAATTGGAGGGGGGTGGGGGAAGGAGATGACCTACAGTTAAAAAGCCCAAATATTCGTAGAAAAACCACTTCTTGGGAATATTATCAAATAGAAGTAAATTGTGACATGGGAGAAATTAATAAAATATTAATAACTTCAGCCTTGCTTTTCATAATTTAATAAGACCATAGTAATAAAGTAGCCTGCAAACCCTGATTGGTCCAAGGTTTCCCGCTTGCCAGAAAGCCAGCAGAGATTTTTTTTTCAAGGGTAGGTTACTACACATTCCTTCTCTGTGACCTTGAACATCTGCTCTGGAGGTGAGGCTAAGATGCTTGGTAATGATCCATTCCAAGGCTCTATATCAGAGCCCTGCTTGGAGGAGTGTGGCAGAGAAGCTTAGCATCTCCACCTTGATGTTATAGACATGAGAATGTCTCAAGGCTGTCCCATCATCTCATCACAGAAGGGAAAGTCTGTAGAACTGTGCTGTCCAGTGTGGTAGCTACCAGCCACATGTGAACACCTAAAATATCACTAATCTACTAGACTACTGAGCACTTGAAATGTCACTAGTCCAAATTGAGATGTGCAATAAATGCAATATACATGGCAGATTTCAAAGATTTAGGGAAAACAATGAAAAAAGTCTCACTCCTTTTTACATTGATTACGTATTAAAATGTTAGTTAACATTTAGGGAATGTTAATATACTAGGTTAAATATATTATTGACACTAATTTCACTTATTTATTTTTACTTCTTAAAATGTGGTTAAGTGAAAAATTAAAAATGAGTATCTGGCTTGCGTTATAAATTTATTTCTATTGGCTTAGCACTGCTGCTATAGGGGTTAGTACATATTAGCATCGAACACACATTGAGCAACTACTCTGTATCAGGCACTTTTCTAAGAGATAAATACATTAACTACAGTGCCATCTACTTAATTATCCAATCTGGGACACTGTTGACACTTTTGAGAGTAAAATGGGGCAGGGAAATTTCAAACCAGCCAAGATACTAGGACAAAAGGCATAAACTAGACCTGTCCTGAGCAAACTGAGATATCGGGCTACCCTAATAAGTCATTGAATCCTTACATGAACCCTCTAAGTACCATTATTATCCTCCTTGCACATGTAAGGGAATGGGGGCCCAGAGAGATTAAGTAACTTGCCCAAAGTCACACAGCTAGGATGTGGCAACATTAGAAATCAAACCAGGATAGTCTGGCTCTTGAGCCTTCACTCTTACCTGTTGTGCAACCCTGTCTCCTTAAGAGTTAATATGAATTGAGGGTTCAGTAGGTGTGATTTGTCTTAATCCTTTCAGCAACTTGGATGAAGTGTTATTGTGTTTTTACAGATTTAGAAACTGAATTTCAAATAGATCCGAAACTTGCCCAAATCGTAGAACCAGAAAGGGTGGAGCCAAGAATCAAAGCGTGGGATGCGCGACTCCAGAGGCTGGCCTCCCCATGACTCCATAGTGCCTTCAGGCCACCTGTTTATCAACTACTCTCACATTGACCTCATTATTTCTCCCACTTCTGGCAGAGGTCAAGATTAGAGAGGACTAGAACCCAGGTGTCATCACCTTGGAACAGGCCACAAACACTGGGAGCTCCATCGTGCTGGCCTCTCTTGTCATAGAAAAAGCATTTTAGGACCATACAAATAGCCATCGTGCTGCTGCACACGTTGATGGTGCTGCTGCACATGTCAGGACGCCCAGGAAATAGCCTTTCGTTGAGCTGATGGAGGAGGGGCACTAGGAGCTCAGGAACAGCCAGAAGGCAGTTTGTTGCCACCCAAAGGCTGAGAAAAGGGACTTTCCCCAAACTCAGAAGCAAGAACTTGGCATGGAAATCTATGAGTGTGTCAGGCACAGCTTTACTTCCATCCTCTGCAGTCCCGGTATTGGCCACCCATTAAAGTCCCCTGCCTTTAAAACCCACCGATGACCTTGGCCTCATGCCCTAGAAAACTGATTTGAGTGGTCTGGTGTGGAGTCCCGGCGTGGGTATTTTATACCCTCCCCCTAGATTGCCATGGAGTGGGGGCACACTTTATTGGCTGCCCCTGACACACCTGGAGCATCTGGTTCTTGGTTTAGCATTGCAAGCAAAGTGAGAATAAGTGAAGAGGGTGGTGTGGTTTTTGCAAAGGCCCGTGCAACAGCTGTCGTTTGAGAATGATTTCCTAATGGAGTGATTCTGAACCCAGCCGTGGTGGTGGTTGGCATTAAACCTGAGCTTCGAATGTTTTGTCTTCTTCATTGAGATCCACTTCTGCCTGTGAGATACTTTAATTTGTATTTTTTCCCTATCCAAATAGTGCCTCCATAGTAAACCTCTGAACTACTTTTGCTGATGAGTTATTTCACATCTATTATGGCTTCTTGTTGATGTTTTTGAAGGTTTCTTAGCCATTTAGCTTCTGCCATTCATTTTCAGTTTTCCATTTTTGTCACTGTCTTTTAAGTTCTTAGTAGGCTACATGAAGTAAATTGCTTGCTGTTTTCAAAATTGGTTTTTCAACTATGCGAGTGAACACATTTTTAAGAGACATTTTCCACAGCAGACTGTTATTGCTTAAGATATATGACTGCACTGTGAAGATATTTAACAAAATTCCACAAGTCTTTTGTTTGTTTTGCCTTAATACAAATTCTTCAACTATCCAAATATGTGCCTTAAGCACGTTTCTCACACCCAGGAGAGAGGTTCTTTTAAGGTAGAGTTATCATTCTTCCTTTGTCTTCTTTTTCAAAGGCAGTCCTGTAATTTATTGTTCTAGACATCGTATTTGAGTTTCAGAACAAGAAGATAAAGACGGTGAAAGTATTTCTGACTGTTCGTGACGTTCCACAAGACAGAAGGAAAGAATTGGGGGAGCCAGCAAGATCACTGTGGAAATTTTCCTTCAACGGAGCTGAAGTGAGACAGAGGAGATCTATAGAAGCCAGCAGAGCAGGAGGAGGAGAAGAGGCCATGATAACTTCCTCCCAGGGATTCCTAGAACACTTAGAACACAAATGCCAAGAAGACAAATTGGCTTCACAATAATAGACCGATGAAAGGGCAGGGGTCAGGGTTCTTGTGTTAAGTATGTAGAGGGCACTATTAGCCAACTAGTGGGGAGCTTTCCTGTAGAATTATGTAACAGGGGAGGGAATTTTGGAGGCTCTTTGAGAGAACCAGAAGACTAAGTTGGCAATGAGTTGGTCTGGGAAACTTGCCACCAAAAGACCCCAGGAGCCAGGGAAGTAGAGAGGGAGGTAGAGGTCTATCTAAGTGGGTCTCATATTTGCTTTTGGGGTTTCTGGGAAGTATTTTAAAGCATTTTAATTTAAACTGTGTGCACTAAGAGGACTTTCCATTCACATCCAACAAAATGCACTCATACTAAGAAATATAAATTATGAGAAATTCAGTGTGCTCCTTCTCATCCCGACTCTCCCTCCCTGACCACACTGCCTTCTCTTCCAAGTCTGGGCATTCTGGTTTGCATGATGCTCGATTCAGAGGGATGTAAAATGGTTCAGGGTTAGAGGGGCATTTTAGAGAAAGTTTAGAAAACCCTGTGTGTGGCCAATTCTGCAGAAGATCAGTGAGAACAAAGAAGCTGTATCCAGGCAGGAGTCCTCCCAGCATGGCCCAGAGAGCCAGCTCTCTAGTTCAAAGCATTTGGCAGCCACTGGACAGCAATCACGACTGAACTCTGTCTTCCAAACATGGAGTAAAGATGAAAAGTGAAAAAAACATTTTTAAGAAAAAGAAATAATCTGGCAGGTAGTGTGGTTGAACCCTGCAGGGTTTCTTCATGTACCAGTTGTGCAATTTCAGGCTGACCACTTAATCCGTAAAATGGGACAAATACTAGTACCTGCCTCTTGGATTATTTTGAAGGTTAACACATACAAAGCATGTAAAATAGCACCTGGCACAGAATATGGGTAAATTATTAATATTGATAATTATAACTAATATGGAGAAGCATAAGAGATTCATAGAATCTGTGGGAAATAAAATAGTGGTATTCATAGAAATCAATTCAACCGCTATTAAAAATGTCATAGGCTATAGTTTAAACATTTCTAAGGTAGTATTTGCTAAGTCTTATATGAAAACGTTATCAACTCCTATGTATGGTAGAGCATTGAACCCATATAGAAATAGGAAATACGAGATGTTCTGGACCTTTAAGGATCTTCCAACCTATTTGGGGCGATGACCTACAGATAGACATGGACAATGAGTCACCAAAAAAGACAGATGACTGACTTCATGTTGCTTTCTAGTTCTTTAGCACTATCATGTGGCTTCCCCTCAATATCATTATTATTTCCATTTACATATGAAGAAATAGATTAGGGAACTTTAAGAAACTTGCCCAAGGTCTCATAGTAAGAAGACATCAAGGTTAGAACTGGAACTCAATCTGAATACTCAGCTTGGACAGGAGCTTGTGCGCATATCCTGGTTGTGGGTAGATGGGAGGAAATCAAATATCAGGGATCTAATAAAACAGCCACTTAAGAAAGATTCTCCCCATGTGTTTAAACCCGTTCTCTTTTCTCCCCTCCTACAGAAGGTACAGAGAGAAGGGTATGATATCTCTACCTATCACAGTCAAGGCAGAAGGACTGTGCTGAGAAGGTACTCACTTGCTTTTTCGCCAGGTGATCAAAAGCATTGTGGACCCATCTGCACCAAGTGTAAAACAACCAGAGGTTAGGACACACATTAGGCAGTGAAAGTTGGGATGGCTACATTTGCCCTTGGGAAAATCTGAAGAGTAAGTTAGAACATTAGGAGCCTTATTTAAAGAATCCTTTGAGGGCGGTTTGACAGGGGGAAAAAATGAAGTTTATTGAACTTACGAGTATACCTGGACAAGTGAGTCAGGAGTGGACAAATTTGCAAATCACTGGTTTAGAGATATTCTTTTAGTAGGATGTTCTATCAAACTTCAACATGCCTGTGAATCCCCAGGGATCTCTTTAAGGAGCAGATTCTGATTCAGTCAGTCTGAAGAAAGTCTTCAGATTCTGTATGTCTGATCAGTTCGCAGTGATGCTGTGGGTCTGAGAAGCCACATTGAATAGCGAAGCTTTAACATATTGGAGGAAAAAAACAAAAAACCCTTTTGGGTTATAAAATGCAGAAGCAGACATAAATAATGGGCATAGAAGAGGAGGAGCCTGCTGCCATTTACAGAGGAGACAGGCTGTCACTACCCTTTCCAAAGGGACAGGCCACTGACAGAAGACACAGACATAGGAGCGTAAGAGGATGTTCAGATTTTCTCCCCTGGTCAAGGTGAGATGGATGGGCAGGTACAACCAGGAACACTTATGAAGCGGTTTTGCTAATGAATCTTGCCTGAACAACTCAGGTAATAGTGTTCAACAGAAAATGACGGGCCTAAAATGGCAGCAGTTGTGCCAAAAGTCCATGCTACCAAACATAGATTTAATACCTGATCTAATTGCAGTTTCAGCCTCTCCCAGAAATGTAATCTTAACCAACCAGTCTGGAATTTTTTGCTCAAGTACTAATAAGGTAGTCTATCACGTGGGTTCTCTCCTTCCCCCAAAGGAAGAAGAGGCGATCTGCATAATAGAAACCTTTCCTTTTCTCTTCCCCAAAAGAGAAGATTCGGGCCCAAGAATAATTCTTTCTTATCTTTGTTAATAGCTCCCTTGTCCCACCTGTATTCTTATATTTTATACAACCACTCAGAGCACCCTTCTAATTGCTAGATGGGATGCTACCTTTTTCATGAATCACTTAATAAACTAATTATGTAGATCTTCAACAAGTGAATTTTGTTTTTAACAATGTGAAAGAAGTTCACAGAAACTCAACAGAGTAAGATAGAGCAAAATAAATGGAATGAACACAAATATTTAGATGGGCTGAACTCCTAAGGTGGCAGAAAGTACAATTTGTGTTTGAGAGTTTGTTTTCTTTCTTTTTACTGTGTTATTTTGTTGTTTATATGTAGAAGGGAGATGCTGGTAGTATACAGCATGTGCTAGTTTACCTAAAAAGTATATTTTTAATCCTCACAAATGCATCAGGAACCTTAATTAGGCAGATGCCACCCCAGAAGCTGGTACATCAGAGAGTAAAGCGTCATCCTTCGGAAGGTGGGTGTGACACGGTACTGCAATTACAGAATGGCTGAAAGTTAACAAAGAGCTTTTATACCCACTTGTCACATGTATACCCTCCCAATTAAAAAAGACAAGAAAGGCAATAATTACCATCCCATTTCATAGATCAGAAAAACTAAGTTGCAGAGGTTTTTATGGATTTCTATAACAGGCAGAGTTGAAACTAGAACTCCAGTGTTCTGAGTCCCAGCCCCAGGATCTATTTGCTACAATACAATACTTTCATGGGTTATTGGAGTCTCACACACAGATGCACAAGGAGAAGGAGGCACTCTGTACCCCTGAGCTGACACGAGAGCACAGTTGTATCAGACATAACTGAAGAAGGCTTAAGTGGTTCCAAAAGCCCCAGCCTACAGGGCCTGGGAGTGAACTTTGACCTCCAGCAACATAGTTGACTGGAAATGCTGAAAATGTTTTCCTTACAAACACATACAAACACTGGATAATATACAGCAGACATCTGGTTAAAAGCATAGCTAACATAAGGAAGTGAGATTCATGGTGTGGGGGCGAGACTGTGTGCAAAAAATAAAAGTTGAGACCAGAGTTGGCTGCTTTGTGCATCTGCTGATCCTGGCAACTGGGTTCTCTGTCCTGAATGAGAGCAAAGCCCCTGAGAATGAGCACTGAATCCTGGAAAAAGCTAAGGGTCTCAAGTAAGCATCTACGCTCTCAAGTAAAATGGTGGGTTAGACAGAGCCAACAAGGAAACATGTTTGTCTCAGGCCTTGGTGAAAGGAATGAAACACAAAAATTAAAGAGTCTTTCCTGGTAATTTGTAATCCCATGTGTGTCCTCATAGAGGTTTAGTGTTTACTTGCATGGTCCAGGAAATTCCAGGTAGAGCAATTATAGTAATAATACTTCTAGTTCTAAACAAACCAAGCTAGCCAGTACATGGAAGGAAGTACCTTCAATCCAGACTCTTCAGGATTTCTACATTTAAGAAGAGACTTAAATGAACAAACAATAAAACATTAGAAACTGATGAGAAAATAAGCCACCATATATTGGGCTCAGCACAAACTATGGAGGACAGAATTACACCTCAAGAACTTTGGGCATAGTATTATCTAATATAGAATGTAACAGAAGTGTGCTTAAAATATTTATGAAAGAACCAGGAAACATATGGCTTCACTTACAGGTGGAATATAAAACTGAAAGTAACAAAGACACAGAGACCTATGGACACACTCAATAGCT
>PVKE010035293.1:0-16961 GCA_004027555.1 Craseonycteris thonglongyai | reverse complement strand
GGGCACCAGATATATGGTGTTGGAGGGGGACCTGATGCTGGGAGCTGGGCACGTAATGGGATGCATGGGTGATGTGATGTGGAGTTGTACATCGGGAAACTATCTAATTGTTACCAACCAATGTCACCCCATTAAATTTAACAATAAAATATAATAATATTGAAAAAAAAAAAGAGAGAAAGAAAAAGCAAGATAAAGAGGCAGAAACAAACAAACAAATAATAGTTTTAGTACCTGACTTTGGCTGGACAATATAACTTTTAAACATAACCCTGGTACATTATTAAGCCCTACAGAACTGCCCTTAGAAATGTAGATGCTGTTTCAAATTAAGGAAATGCCAGAGGTGAAGACACCATTCTATAAGGGGACTTGTAATAGTCAAAAGAGTTGAAAGAAGAATCTTTCTGGAAGCTACACCTGAGGCTTCAGATTTAACCCATGTGCAGCCACTGGTAAGCCCAGTTTCCACTCCTTTTTGGCAGCTTTCTGTCTGAAAGTATGAATCTTTATAACTGTGCCTCTGACAGTCATACTATTAGGAGAGAAAAATAGACTGGAGAAAAGACAAAATATGTACAACTGTGAACTATGAAAATAAAAATTTATAAAAAAACGATTAAAACAATGAAAAAAGCTCGCTGCATAGCACATGTCCTTGAACCCTGGCTGCAACATTTTGAACACTGGCTCCACCACTAGCCAGCAATCTATTACCTCTTCCACAACTCAATTTCCCCATCTATACAATGTGGATAAGGGCACTATTTATTTTAAGTAGGTGGAGAATAAAATGAGAGCATCTACATGAAGCAAAAGAATATCTAAGATATAATACAACCTATTCAATAAATGTTAGATACTTATCATTTGTTTTTATTTTATTTTTTAAAGATTTATGTTTTATTGTTTGAGAAAAGGTGAGAGACAAGAGAGAGAGAGAGAGAGAGAGAGAGAGAGAAGGGGGTGGACCCAGAGCAGTCTCCATAGTTGTACATCATTAGTTGTGACATGGTTTCATTCCACACAGGTGGATGTGGGACCACATGGGGCAGGAACCAAACCGGGGACCTCCCGCATGTGAGGGGAGAACCTTTACTGCCATCCGGGTGGGTGCCAGTTGCACTGCAATTCAGCACATGAGTTTGCACAGACGGGGCTGGGAATGGAACCCCAGACCCGGTGATTGTGAGGCAAGTGCTCAACCACTGAGCTATCTCAGCATCCCTTCTCATTTGTATTTAATCACAAATATTGGTATGCTAATCTGGTTCTGGCACTCACTCTTTGACATGAGGCAATCATAAAAAAAAAATGTGTTCACTGTTATTTTTGTTTTTAGTTTCACAGGTGATGAATTGCAATGCATCCTGGCTCCTCGTGGTGAGTAAAGATGTGAGGGTGGACTGAGGAGGGGCCCTCCCTAAAGTGAGCCTTTAATCATTTCTCCCTTTAAGGTCACGTAATGGTATCTCCTAGGCAGGGAGCAAGGCATTTATAGCAGTGATCCATCATTTCCTGTGGGACTGACTGCTACTTCAAAATGCTGTTTTCTCAAAGATTCTTTTTTATTTTAAGATTTATTTTTATTGTATTTTGACAGAGAGAAAGAGACAGGCAGAGAGAGACTGAGAGAAGGGGGAGGGCCCAGAGCAGTCTCCATAGTTGTATGTCATCAGTTTTTGATATACCGTAGTTTCATTGCACAGTTGGGTGCAGGGCTGCACAAGGCAGGAATGAGGCAAGGGGCCTCCTGCATAGGAAGCACACCCCAGTTCAGCATACGGGTCCAAACCGGCCAGTGCCAGGATTTGATTCTCAGACCCCAGGGTTGCAAAACAAGCACTCAACCTGTTGAGCCACCCCAGCTTCCCTTAAAGATTCTTCCCAGTAAAGAAATGCAGTGTTTGCTCAAGAGATAATGCTTGGTTACTTTTAAAATATGAGATTTTATATACATCACAGTATGTGCTCACCTAATGCCACCCCAATAAATTTAACAATAAATAAATAAATGAATAAATAAATAAATTTTAAAAATAAATAAAAAATAAAATACAAGATTGACTTTTCATCTGGACCTTGGCATTTTCTGGCTGGGTGCTCCTTATGTTTTAAAGTGTCTCTAGTCTGTAATGTAGCTCTTAAAAAGAGGAAATGCATTTGGAGCCAAATACAATACCTGGGAGTCAGTTCAGGTGCGGGTAAAACTGTACCTGATCAAAGCCACAAGCCTGCCTTTTGGAGCTTAAGCGGTAAGTATTCATGTACAAAAAGGGGTTAATTGGTGTTAGCAATAATTAATGATATCAGCATATCTTAGTGTTTGGGCTGCTATAGCAAAATACTGACAACTGGGTGATTTATCAACATCAGAAACGGATTTTTCTCAGTTCTGGAGTCTAAGATCAAGGCACAAGCCAATTCAGTGTCTGGTAAGAACTCGCTTCCTGGTTCATGGAGGCCGTCTCCTCACTGTGTCCTCAGATGGCCGAAGGAAGTAGGGATCGTTCTGGGGTCTAATCACAAGGGCTCTGCCTCTATGACCTAGTCATTTCCCAAGGGCCTCACTCCAAATACCATTATAATGGCAGTTAGAATCACAACATATGAATTTAAAGGGACACAAACATTCAGTCCATAGCAAGTTGTATGTGACAGAATCCTGCATATTCCCTTTGATAGCTTCTTGGGGGATGGCAACCACACAATGCAATAAATAGATGATGTATTATAGGAATGTACACTTGAAACCTGTATTATTTTACTAACCAAGGTCACCCCAGTAACATATTTGAAAAATAGAATACGTAAATAAATAAAATCACAAAAAAAGGTATCAGACCACTGTACCTATCAGATTTTAAACCAGGGAAGGGTGGAGTAAGAAGATGACTCTTAGATAAATCATACTCATCATTCTTCAAACTTGGCCTTCATAAACCATGGACAGCAAAACACTTATAAAGAGAAGAAAAAGACAAATTGTCACAAATAGGCCATTCTAGCTGTGAGATTAAAACACATCTTCCCATTTCAGCTCAGCTCATTCTGAAAGAAGAGAATCTTGGTGCCTTCCCACATCTTATTTTTCTGGGCAGCCACTACACATCCAGCACTGAGTCTAGCTCTGAATCTCAACTTCATAGACACAGCATAAAAATGAGTCACCCTCACTCTGTGCCCTTGACTCCAGAAGTTGATGTTCCTCTTTCTTATGTGAAAGGTGGTGACTATTCTATTTTATTTAGTGATATGTTCATGGTGATTTTGTATCTGCTATCCATTCATTCATTTGTAAACCAATACTTTTTCACCTACAGCGAATAGCTTTCCAAATATTTACAATTACTTCTGAATTAATGAAAGATCCTAGCTAAATAAAGTCACTTTTATTAAGTTTCCCCATCAAATTATATGACGACTTTTTAATATGACAAGTACCACTCTTTAACCTTCAAAGATAAATCGTGCTGAGGTGGTGATTTTATGCTTATCCGTTACGTATATGGGACTCAGGTGTAGGAGCAGCTCTGTAGTGGGTGTGCCCAGGCAACAGACAGAACAAAGCAAGAATTTTCCTGTGTGGGATGACAACAAGAATGCACACAAGGACACACGAGACAGTGAACACTGATAGAACACAATTCAGTGTGAGCAATGCTGAGAAGTGAGTGGTTATTGTAACAGAAATGCTTTGTGGGCACAGATGAATTTTAGGAAGTTTGTGATAAAATGAAGGAGCAGTTTTTCTGTACACTCATAGGGGGCTGCTGCAGGCATCTGAGTAAGAAAGTACGGAGATGAGGTAGAAGCATTTTTCTCCCTCTCCAGTCTGGGTGAGTCTCCTTTGCTTCTCTATTGTCCTTACTTCATAATTAGAGAGAGGGCATTTGGCCAGTAAACATGAGTTTGTTTCTTGTGACTTAATGAGAAAGAAAATAGTTAATGGTCAAAGAGAGTGACTTGAGCCCTAATTTGGGCAGCTGAGAGTCCTTGGGCAAGAATTTTTGCAAATTTTAGTGTGTTGGATTTTAAGATTATTATTCTAGCCCCATGAGTCCTTGGACCCAGATTTATTTTAGAATTCAAAATAATTCAGAATTTGCATGGGGAATATGAGATGTACACTGCATATTACACACCACCCTGGCCAGTTCTGGGGTAATATAACACAGACATTGTTTTATAGCAAAATATTCAAAGCAAGTAGAAGAAACAAAGGCATAAGTAGCCTCATGTCGGTTCATTCCTGGTTTTTCTGCCAAATGAATTGGTGTAATATTTTCATGGATTGGGGAATCACCTCAGAATTTTCTTCAAGGAAGAATGGAAGCCCCATGTACATGTGTACGACAGTAGTCAATCTTAGGTAGCAGACAGAGTACAGACACAAAATTGCCCCTCTTATTGGTTTTATTTCACCTGATCCTTCACCAAGTCAAGATGATCTTACCTCTGTTGTCCTTCCAACTACAGTACTAGCTCTCCAATCCAAGTATCCAACTTTCTTCATGGTCAACCCACAATAGCTACCTAGCAAATTAGTCCACTAATCAAGAGTGGCCTCTCTGAGAAGCTGTGTCCCCATATACTGTTTTCCACACTAGAGCCTGTGTGATCTCTCAAAATGCAAAGCAGAGCCCATCATGCCCTGGCAGAAGTCCTTTAATGGAGTCCTAATATTCCCAGGCCAGTGGGACAAGCTCTCAACTAGGTCTACAAGCCCAGCCCCCAGTCACATTGATCTCAATTCCCGAGCTCATTCTTCTGTCTCGGGCCTTTCCATTGGCTGCTCACTCTGCCCAGATGTGCTTCTTCTCCTGTTCGCCCAGTTCCCATGCTCTTAATCTTTGAATTTGAGTTTAAAGGTTGCTCTGTGCTGCAAACACCTGCCCATGGCGTTACTTGCAATATTAGCATTGTTCTTAGATTTTATGGATGGTGGTAATTATATATACACCTGTGATTTTGATCTCACAACCCCCTGATGGAATACAGGTTCCATGAAGTCAGGGGATGTACCTGCTTTTCTCACTTTCAGATTGCAGGGCCCAGCACATCACTACTACATAATATGTATACTTACTACCTTGAAGAGAAACTGAATGAATGAACTACCTACAATTATCCAAAAACAAGGTTAGGTACTTTACTCATACTCTTTTAATCTTTTACATAAAGACTTAAAAAAAAATCTCTTATAAGCTTAACTTTAATCTTTTCGTAAGTAAGTACTACTACTGTTATTTTGTAAATGTAACGGGCGAGTCTGAGAGAAGTCAAGTAACTTGAACAACATCACAAGGCACATGAAGTGTGAACTCAGGGCTGGGACAATGGTCTGCCCGGATCTTCAGCTTGTGAGCCATTCCCTCCACCACGCTTCCCTGTTGGGCTGAGAAACGCACATGGGATGATGCTGTCCAGGGTGACACGGAGGCAGAACCTAACTTCCCAACTGAAGAGCTGGTTCAAGACTCTAGAGGGAGAAATACCTAGAACATTGTTTATAATTAAAGTGTTCCACACGCAAGTAACAGAGTTCACAAAGAATAAATTCTGGTTGGGCCCCCTTGTGGCCAAGCCAGTGACAAGGTCCATGCTCCCCATGTGTTAAGCACAACCACAAGCACAGAAGGACACAGAGCACGCTCACTTTCTAGCAGGAGAGAAGAAAGACGAGTTTATTCCTTAAAGTGCCTGTCCTATCACCCCAAAGTACCTTCTCTCGTGCAAAAAAGCTGTCACTGCCCTGCTGGTAAACATGGGTACAGCTCTGTGCAAGCTGCCCCCTTAACCCGATGACAGGTTTTCAAACTTCGTCTTTTAGGGAGTCAACTGAGTGAAGTGTTCTATTAGTTCTTTACTTACAGGAGCCTAGTGAATGTCTTTTATTTCATATTACACAGCAGTTGACGATGGTCATTTAATTTCTATCAGAGACATCATCATAATTATTGATTTAGTTACCCAAACTGTAAATGTCCTAACTTTTTTTATGTACATAAATTGTAATAAAAAATTAGAAATGTGTATTAAACCAATAAGTCAAAAAGCTTTCAGGAAATACTTGTTTTAAAATAATTCCTCTCAATTATCAGATTTCTAAAAATAATGCACATGTATTTTTCATCTTTAAATAAAAAATAACCAATTTTATCTCTTTTGCTATGTAATCATTGAATAGCATTCCAGAATATAGCTATTTTAAGAAGCCTTACATACTAGAATTTCCATCTTAGGATAAATATGTCAGATGGCTATCAATTCTCCAAAGATGTGAACACAATAGAAGATATAAAAATAGAGAAATGTCTCAGAAAGCAGTGCTGGAAAAAGTAAAACAAATTTCACCTGTTTCTAATGGGAGTGTTGGGCTGGATAAATAAGTTGGATTAACCCTGAAATGAAACCTTCAGATATTGAAATGATTAAGAAAGATGGATCTGAATTTAGCACAAATGTTCTGGAAAGATTTTTTTTTTTTTAATTTAATGGTGAATATGCCACAGGCTTCCCTCCTGAGTAACTTGTGGTTTGAGTTCTGGCCGCAAGATCAGCTGGCTCCTTCATGCCTCAGAGCTGTAGCTTCATCCTTTGCAAAACGAGGATAATGGAGTTATTGTCAGAATTCCATGAGATCATACTCATATCTGGGCACTGACTAAAATGATGGAATTATTCCTTTACAGAATTTGTTTTGTATCTTTATGCATGAGATAATTGGGGAACTTTTCTAATACAATAAATTTTAATCATTTCTTGAACTCAGGCTCTGTCTAAGATCCTGTGCAAAAGATGATGTCGGCCAAGGTCAACTGGCAGTGACTCTTCTCAGCGGGCCTTTGTAGGAATAGCCCCTGTTACGCTATTATTTATTGGCTTCACCCCCTCGTCCCAGTGGATGGAGTCAGGGGTGGGCAAATGGGTTAAACTGGGCCAAATGAGAAACTTCCCCTGAATCTGTGGAAACAGAGAGAACATAATTGAATCTCTCTTTCAGGGGCTAAAATAATAAAATGTAAAAATGAGGAACTAAAAAGGGCCAAGATCTAGCTACTTGGGGTGCTTTTGCAATGAGGCCATGGGACAGAGAGGAGCTATGATGGGTAAATCCCTGTGACTTATAGCCACAGGGGCCCTAAGAGTATCCTGCAAACCGCTGTCCCTCAAGAATCATCTGTGGTTGAAAGAAAAACGAGCTAAGACTATTGATTAGGCTTTAGGATATAAAGACAACATGTACTTCAAAGTACAATTCATATAACTTGGTCACTTGATGTTTATATAAATCATTAAATTAAGCTTCAGGAAATAATGTTAAGATGATACCCTGAGGTGAATAATGAACCGTAGATGATAGATAAAATATTATTAAATTCTTTTTGTCTAAAATGAAATTGGTTGATTTTATAGGTGAACCAAAGGATCATTTATTGTTTATTTCCCATACTTATGTCAATTATTGACAATATTTTTTAAAATAAAAGCTTTATACCCACTAAGCCATAGCTAAAGTTAGGCACATAGAAAGATAATAAATCATACACAAAATATTCGTGGAAAATTGCAAGTATAGTGAGCCTGCAGCAACTCTCTGGTGTGTGTTACCTGCAGGTGACTCAGTTCCAACTCTTGGAGATCCTATAAATGAGTGACATCCACAGTGTCCTGTCCCCAACAGCCCTGCTCATCTCCTGTAGACTCAGTCTATGGCTTCTCTTATGGAGTCAGTCTATCTTGTATCTGGCCTTCCTTTATCCTGCTGCCTGCTATATTTCAAAGCATTATTATCCTTTCCAAGGAACCCCGTGTTTTCATGATGGGCCCAAGGTAGGACAGTTTCAGTTTTGTCATTTTGCCTCCAATGATGTCAGGCCTCATTTCTCCTAGGACTCACTCGTTCATCTTTCTGGTGGTCCAGGGTCTCAGGAGAGCTTTCCTCCAATACCATATTTCAAAAGAATCCTTTTTTCTCCTACCAATCTTCACTGTCCAGATCTGTATATAATAATGAGAATATGAGGTTATGGATGATCTTAGCCTTGGTCTCCAGTGACACATCTTTGTTCTTGATGGTCTCCTGATTCTCACGTTGCTGTCCTTCTGAGTCTTGGCTTCCTTGTGATTTCTTGGTTGCATCTCCATTTGAAGAAAATATTTAACAATTTAAATGTTTTTATTGTCTAGGTTAAAGTTGTGTATTTCTTCTGTAGTCATGATTTTTTCATCTTGAGTTTCAAACGCAGTCCAGCTTTGGCACTATTTTCCATTACTTTCATCAGAAGTTGTTTAAAATCATTGCTGCCTTCTGCCATTAAGATGGTATCATCTGCATATCTTCATTAATTGATATTTTTCCACCAATTTCCATTTCTTCTTCCTCTGAGACTAGTACAATTTTTGTATGATATATTCCCTAAAATGCTATTTAATTTAGAAACAAAGTAGGACCTATTTGTAGGGGTAAATATAATGAAATAATCCTGAGTTATGTATCCAGAATTAAAAGCCAAGCACATAATGTGGTGGAGGTTAATTATACTAATATTTAGCTCCAAATGAAAGGAAGTATACTTATTAAAGTAAAACACCCAGGGAGTTCATGTGGCAGTAAAAGATTCTATATATCATTAGTTGCTGAAATCCATTATACTCTTCAACTATAATAAAACTATAGTAATAGTAAGTGGCACTTAAATAGCACTTTTCCAATGTAATATCATAATACTTTGCATTTATGTGGGCATTTACAGTTAGCAGAGCGCTTTCCCACACCTTACCTCATGGGAACTCATAAGAAGACCTGTGAAGTTGGCTGGATAGATATGCTCCTGTCCACTTACTATTCAGGAAGATCAGGTGCTTAAGGCTGCATTGTTGTACATATGGAAGCCAGGCCCTGCTTGAGTCTCTTGGCAGTTTCCAACTTCTATTTGCGAAATCAGTATCTGTGTATAATAGTTTGTTATTCCATGGGAGACACATCCGTCTGTTTACAGTTAGGATAAATAAGTGGCAGGTGTTTGAAATTATTCTCTTCACTTTTGATGCCTTTTTTATAATTATTCAAAAATCAAGAATCAGTTGTAATAATGATTTTCAGTTCATCGTTCTTTATATTGCACTTTTCAGTTTGCAAAGTACTTTTTTATACATATATCATTTGAACCTCAAAACTTCATCATCAGGGAAGCCAGGATGGCTCAGTGGGTTAGGCGCTCGCTTTGCAGCCCCAAGGACCGAGGATCGAATCCCGGCCCCGGCTTGTGCGGACTCATGTGCTGAACTGGGGAGTGCCCCCAGTTCAGTTCTCACCGGGGGGAGACCCCAGCCCAGTTCCTGCCCTGTGCAGCCCCTCCCACCTGTGGAATGAAACTATGTGGAAAAACCAATGATGTGCAACTATGGAGACTGTCCTGGGCCCTCCCCTTTCTCTCTGTCTCTGACTGTATCTTTCTCTCTCTCCCTGTCAAAAACAATAAATAAATCTTTAAAACAAACAAAAAACAAAAAGAAAACTTCATCATCGAAGAAAAAAGACAGGCATTATATTCCAAATTTAGCATTAAAACAAAAAATCATGACCAGATCACCAGAGTTTTATAAGGTGGAAATGGCAGAAGGAAAACACTAGCTAGGTCTTGTGGTACAACTTGACTATATATATAAAGGATTTCCCCCTTTCCCACCATTCTAAAAAGAGAAATTAGCAAAGCAAATGTCATTGTACCCCTAAAAAGTGTCTCAGATACCAAACATGGGCGAGGATAAAAAATGGTCACTAATGTTAAGGGATATAAAAGTGATCCTCAAAGACAAATTTCTAACTCTGAAGCTGTTTCCTTGCATCCCTAATTGATGGCCACATAGCTGGTAAAGCAACAATGAAGCTGGAGTGTGACCAAATCATCGATTGAAGTGCTGGTCTGGCTTCAGTCTAAATCCTCACTCTGACCAGCTCTGTGACCTTGCACTCACTGTCTTTCATTTCTCTGAGCTTTGGTTTCCTCATTTTAAATATTGGAAACATATTCTATACTTATAGACTTGTTTGAAGGGTTCAATGAGATAAGCTACACCAAGTCCATAGCGCAAGGCACCATATATAATAATAAATGCTTAAATAATAGCCTTAGAAGCAAAGAGACTTTGTATATGACATGAATAAAGAAACAAGCAACACCAAAGAATCTAAGAAATTTACAATTGAATTCTTATGTGGATTCAGTTTTCTCCAAAGTCCTACTTGTCCTTGTTCCTGGATCAGGTGGTGATGCTTCCACTCCCAGCAGTCACTTTGGCTCAGTAACTTCATCCTCACCTGCACTCTCTTCTTGCCACCTCCTCTGTCCAACCAATAACCATTTACAATGTGAAAATAAACAAAGATCAATCAAGTGAGAAGGCCTTTGTGCCTTTCATTCAGAGCTGACTACATCACAAAGGGAGTCAGCCATGATCATCTGCATTTTGGCAGAGACTTAAAAACCAACAAGGAGTGAGAAAGACTTATGATGGAAAAACTGACCATTTTGGGTATTTTATATATGTCCTGATTTGAGGCATCTGGAGGCAGGCTAGCTAGAAGTGGGACCACTACATAACTGGTTAAGGGTGCTTATTTGACTTTCTCTGTTTGGTCCTAAGTTGGAAGTGAGAACAAAATTTAAGGAGGTTGTCAGTTATTAATCAAGTCCCAGCCATTTGGGCTGATTGTCATTGGTGTTATTATTTGGCTTTTTGGGATGTTGTTAGAGATGATGTTCTGACTTCCTGTAAGTCTGACTTAAAAACAGAAGGCTGGCTGGTTCCTGTAGAGAACAGGTTGGTTTCCTGGGCTTGTTGTTGTGTAATAGATTATGAGTCAAGAGTTCTGTTATATGGTCTGGCAGTTGTCCATTTGTATATTCCATTTCTTGACAGAATGCCATAAATTCTTCCTACATAGGATTTACTCCATGGGCTTTCATCCATTTCCACATCTCTCACCAGCCAATCCGAACACACACTTTCAGCTCACAGTGCCACTAGAATTGTCTCAAAAAACTGGATATCATACTCTCCTGTGCACACCTTTTAACTTCTTGCCTAAAACAAAGTCCTTATTCTATAATATACCTTACAATGACATCTCACAAGCTAGTCCAGAGGTCATCTAGCCTCGAGCAGAACAGCTCAAGTTCTGCCATGGAACAGTGAATCCTGGCTAGCATAACTTCCAGCAAGCACTTTGTCTCTCAAGTCTCCAGTTTCCACAGCCATGTGTGAGAAACTAGAACCATAGAACCAGCTCAAAATGGTTCTGTCCTGTTTAAGGAGATACTGAGTTGCATTTCAGAGACAAAAGAACAAAACTAAAAGTCGTGAAGCTGAAGTATGCACAGAGAAGAGCACTTTGATCTCCAGTTGCACCTGGAACCAGTCTTATGCTCATCACACATACACACACACACACACACACACAGAGAGAGAGAGAGAGAGAGAGAGAGAAAGCACTGGGACATAACTGGAATTTGAACAAGGGATCTCTTTCAGAAGCAAAGGGCCCTTTGCCCGGGAAGACCTAGTGCTGATGCCCCATTACCCAAGCTCCAAGTCTTCGAAGTATGACATGCCCTGCCAGCACTTCTGCATACATGTTCCCCTTAACCCCTCAAAAAACCTGCCCCGAACCCTGGATCAGGGAGTTCAGACTTTTGAGCATTAGTTTTCCATTTTCCTGGGTGGCACCTTTCATAATAAAATAGTCCATCTTTCTCCACTGCAATTCTCCGTGTTTAATGTTTGGCTCTGCTAGCTCTGGGTGCATAAGCCAACTCTGTTCAGTAACAGAGAGGGGTAGAACTTAGGTCACAATCTTAGGGTTATATACAGATAAAGGGCTTATCCTCCTGCCTGGTCCTTCTTCTTCCCTCTCATCTTGACCAATCTGTGTCTGACCAGTCCCTGAAGCTCCATTTCCAGTGGAGCATTGCCTCCTTCTTTTTCACTGTATGTCATCCACCTTCCTTAATCTCAAAGGTTTTAGTAAATGACAAAATTTTAACAAACACTTGTAGACATAATTTTTTTCCTGAGCACATGCCTTGTTAATTATGTTTCTCTCAAGTCAAATTCAATAGACTTAATGGTTTGCAAAAACATATTTGGAAAAGTAGAAGTGGCCATTCACGTACATGAAGGATGGCATGGGTACTCATAAAGATTATTAAACACTTATCATCATTTGAAAAGAAACATACTTTTTATGTTCAAGAGTTTTTGAAAATCTGAAAATAAAGGTAATGGAAGTCATACAAGTCTGTTCTCTGGAGAACTGTTCTTTGTGCAATTCAGTGGGCTCTTCTGGTCTTGGTTCTAGTCCGATCTTTCATTACAGGCCCTGCAGAAAATGCTACCATGTGCAAGAGGAACGATAGTACTGAAGACAGCACCATGTATAGAATGAACTAACATATGAGGTCTGACAATTAAATTTGTGAACTTGCCGCCAGATACTTATGTTGGTAATACTGTACAAACAACTCAATAAGGTTTCATAACTTTGGCATATCAGTGTCTCACAGCTGTATACATGTCAATGTGTGACTGTGTCTTTCTGAGTGGTATTTATTATTATTATTGTGTATTTTTGAGTACTGTTGCAAGACTATTGGAGCTTGAGTTTGCCAAGACCTTTTGGAGAAGCAAGATGATGTTTTGGGCTGTGTTATCACTGGTGACAAAATATAGGTGTACCAATATGACCCTGAAACCAAGCCTCAAAGTGCACAAAGAAAGTCAACCAATTTTCTACAATCAAAAAAGTTCTGTCAGTCCAAATCCAGAGTCAAAACAATGTTATTCACCTTTTTTGATATCAGAGAGATTGCTCATTACTAATTTGTACCAACTGAACCAATAGTCAACCAAGCTGATTATTTGGAAGTACTAAAAAAGCTGCTTGAAAAAGTTAGATAGAAATAACTTGAACTATTCATCAACTCCTTGCTCTTGCATCATGACAATGTACCAGCTCACATAGCACTGTCTGTGAAGGAGTTTTTAGCCAGTAAACAAATAACTGTATTGGAACATCCTCCCTACTCACCTGATCTGGCCCTTGATGGTTTTTTCTCTATCCAAAGATAAAGAAAATATTGAAAGGAAGACATTTGATGACATTCAGGACCTCAAGGTAATAAGATGATGGCTCTAATGGCCATTACAGCAAAAGAGTTCCAAAGTTGCTTCAAAGGGTGAACTAGGTGCTGGCATTGGTGCCTAGCTTCCCAAGGGAAGAACTTTGAAGGTGACTGTAGGGATATTCAACAATGAGGTATGTAGCACTCATTCTAGGATGAGTTCCCGAACTTAATTGTCAGATCTTGTAAGGCAGGACTTTGAAAGTATCTGACGTTTAGGAAATTCACTTTGACCTTTGCCTTCCTCTTTCTCAGAAATAAGATCAGAAATCTTCTCCAGCACACACCTCTGGGCAGTCAATGAGACAAAATATTTTCAACTTGTGACATTTTGCTCTCTATTACTTAAGGTTTGTGCAGATAGAGAGGCTGAGGGGAGAAAATGAAGAAAAAATCATAAAGGAGGGGAAAGATTAATTTGGGGGCCCAAGGTCATTGTTTAATGTGACCAAAGGAGATATTTTAATTTTAAGAAATTATATCACCTATGTTTTGCGTGACTGACTCTTCCTTGGTAAAGCACTTCTGATATTATTGATTTGGCTTTCAGGGTTTTAAAGGTAAACCCATATGTGCTCCAAAGCTGACAAGACTGTGGGCATCTGTATCTCAATGGTTTTCTTCCCAAGGTCTAAAGCCCAACTCAGGGTCAAGCTTCTGCCTTGGGACCTGCTCAGTCAGTCTGGGAGAAGATAGTAAGACCCCCCACAGAGTTTAGCTAACTGCAACTACAGAGTCCTCTCTAATAGGGTGTGTACTCATAAAAAGATGTTTAACCTGCATGGGAGATGCCCTATTGTTTTGACCTTCACTACAATTGGGTGTAAAACTTTGAGTAAACACCTTCCTGACACCTATTACAGGGACTCAGCAGGAGACACAGCCATTAATCAGAACAGCTGCAGGGAGGCCAGGATTGCTGATGGAACGCTGGAAAGAAGACTTGGTTCCCTGCAGTTCTCTCTCTTTTTCTTCAAATTAAAACCCAAGGAAAGCTACAAGGAAAGAAACTTCACTTGGTTCCTGCTTGCCTGGCAGAGGAAGGGGCAGTTTCATCCCACCTGTGCAAGAAGGAGGCAGGTATGGGAGGCTATGTGTGTTTGTGCTTTCACTTCTCCAGTAGAGATAAGGAAACAAAGCTCAGAGATGAAAGGGCATCTTTCATAGGACTCTAGGAACAAATAAAGCTGAGATCATGGTGATAGGACCAGGGCTAAGACTTTCCCAATGATTCTAGCTTGTTTCCCACCCAGGTGTCCAGGACAGATGTATGCAAGACACCACACATGGCCTGGGAGAGGCACAGCTGCAGAGGTAGCGACTGGGCCCTGGGAGAGGAAAGGTTGTCCTGCAATGCTGGAGTCTCCCTCTATAATGGGTCCCAACTTGAGGACACAAGACCAGCAGTTGAAAGTAAGAGTTCTGGAATCAGATTGCCTGTGTAGAAATCTTAGTTCTGCCATTTGAGAGAAGTAGCATTGCTCCTGCGTGACCTGGCTCCTCAGCTATTAAGTAGGATTCAAATCTTTACAAAGATCAACGTTGGGTATTTGCATGACGGAGCCTGAAACTCGGACAACCAGGTGATGAGTCAGTCATTTCTCATCCAGGGTCATTTTTGAGGCCGGTAAAATTAAGCCTGTGAAGAAGGATGGGTGTGCTCTGGGTTAATGTCATGAGAGAAATAAGATTTAAAACAACTACTGGGGATGAAATTTGTTTTTTCATCATCCACGGTGAAGGGGAAATGGAAATGTTTAAATTTTATAATTAAAGACATGGATACCCCTACCAAAAACTAAGTGAGCTGTCAAAATACAGAGCAGGTGGAGATCCAAGATGGCGGCATAAGAGGAGCACGCCGATAACTGCCTGGGAAGGGCCTTGTGAACAGAGGGGAATCCACAGGGGAAACCCTGAGAAGAAACCTCAACTAGGAAAACCACACATCACGGAACAACACACAAAGGTTAGAGAAAAAAGGGGAGAGAGGGAGAGGGAAAGGGAAGCAGCGGTTCGGGGACAGAGACTCCGAGCGCGGCCCTAGCTGGCAAAAACAAAGGGGAATTGGGGGACTACGGTCAAAGTGGAGCTGGATCGAGGGCGGGCTGGAAGCCGAGACCTAAGGAGCGTGGAAGCCCCACAAGACTGTGGACAATTTAACATCTGATCTCAAGGGACAGCACACAGTGCCCTAATCAGATCACAGAGCCTAAAGTGGAACAGGGACTGTGAAGCAGGGCGGCTGCACTTCCCGGCGGGCGGGGTGAGAGCAGGGCACCAGCCCACAACAGCTCAGCACCCCTGATTTACGGAGGAGATTGACTGTGAAGGAGCACCTTCTGAGGACAGGGCTCTTGGAGTGAGGGCTGGGGCTTGAGTGGGCGTAGCTGCATTGGACGTGCTTGGAGTGAATCCGGTGGTCTCAACAGAGCTGGGAGCGTAGAGCGGCTGCCGCCCGAGCTACGGCCTGTGCGCGCAGGGCTTTCGGCGCCCCACACACCGGGTCCCCGTGACACCGCTGCCTGCTTGCCAGCGCGCAATTGGGCTTTTGGTGCCCCGCTCACCAGGCCGCTGCAACGCCGCTGCCTGCGCGCAAGTGCCCGGCTGGGCTTTCAGCACCCCGCCCACTGGGCCGCTGTGCATTGCTGCGTGCGCGCACCCGGGTTTTCGGTGCCCCGCACACCGGGCCGCCGCAGCGCCACTGCCTGCTTGCCAGTGCACTAAAGGGCTTTTGGTGCCCTGCTCGCCAGGCCGTCACAGAGCCGCTGCCTGTGCACAGGACCGGCTTTAGGTACCCTGCCCACCAGGGCACTACAGCGCTACTGCTGCCTGCTCACCAGCATGCAGCTGGGCTTTTGGCATCCCGCCCACCGGGACCGCCCGCGCAACAGGGCTGCTGGCCGGGTCTCTCCGGTGTCATTGCCTGTGTGCGGGACGGCGCGGCCGACCGGGGCCTCAGCTAAGCCCCAGCCCATCCAAGTGCTGCCCTGCAGGCCTGGCTTACAGATACGATTGAAGGAGGGGCAGCCAGGAGGCAGAAAGACCAGAGCTCCTGCGCCCCGCGCACACTGAACCACCAGCCCCACTGCTGAAAGATGAATCTGCTATTGTGTCTCAGGCCTGCCCTAGCTCCTACTCACATGCCCCCACCCCTGGCCACACCTTTACTACCCTGCTATCTAACAGCTAAGACAGCAACCTGAACTGCCCCAGGACACAGAAGCTGTCTGCTTCCCCTAACCCTCTCCCAAAATCTCCTTCTCCCACAACTGAGCACAAAAGAAAAAATAAACAGAAGTCCATCAGATAGGCAAGCCCCCAGAGGGAAAACAGACTCATGCATAAAGCAAAAAGAACCACATCAAACACAATGCACACCTCAGAATGCAAATCTCCTCCAGAAGATCAGGGGCAGTCTTTAGTAAAGGACCTTGCACACTTGGAATCAAATCTAAGTGAAACAGAATTCAGGGCTGCATTAATCAAGACACTCAGAGAGCTCACTCAATGCTGGCAAAGAACCCAGACACAGTTAAATGACCTCAACAAGAAATTTTCTGAGCAAAATAAGTACTTTACCAACAAAATTGAGAAGCTAGAGCAGAACCAAAAGGAACTCCTTGAAATGAAAGGCATCATGGGAGAGCTGAAAAAAGAACTGACCAGCATAGGAAACAAGGCTGACCAGCTAGAGGAAAGGATGAGTGAAATTGAAGATACAAACATGGAAATGTCACAGAGGGAAGAAGAAAGGGAAAGGAAAATCAA
>PVKE010035292.1:0-16962 GCA_004027555.1 Craseonycteris thonglongyai | reverse complement strand
ATTTTCTGGAGTAGTTTGAGGAGGATGGGCATTAGTTCTTCTTTGAATGACTGGTAGAATTCATTGGTAAAGCCATCTGGTCCAGGCCTTTTGCCTTTGGACAATTTTTGGATAATTGTTTCAAGTTCTGTACTGTTGATTGGTCTATTGAGGTTATCCAAATCTTCTTGGTTCAGTTTAGGTAAACTATATGTTTCTACAAATTTGTCCATTTCCTCTAGGTTGTCAAATTTGTTGGCATAGAGTCTTTCATAATAATCTCTTACGATTGTTTGTATTTCTGCAGCATCAGTTGTAATCTCTCCCCTATCATCCCATATTCTGGAAATATGAGATTTTTCTCTTTCTCCTTTGGTGAGCCTAGCCAGTGGTTTGTCGATTTTATTGAGTTTTTCAAAGAACTAGCTCTTTGTGGCATTAATTTTATCTATTGTTTTTCTATTCTGAATTTCATTAAGTTCTGCTTTGATTTTTATTAATTCTTTTCTTCTGCTGGCTTTGGGGGACCTTTGTTCTTCTTTTTCTAGTTCTATAAGATGAGATGTGAGGGTGTTTACTTGTAGTTTTTCTTGTTTCTTGAGATAGGCCTGTAATGATATAAATTTCCCTGTTAATACTGCTTTTGCTGTGTCCCAGAAATTCTGGTACGTCGTGTTTTCATTGTCATTCGTTTCTACAAATTTTTTTATTTCTTCTTTTATTTCCTCTTTGACCCAGTCACTTTTTAATAGCATGTTGTTCAATCTCCACATATATGTGTTTCTCTCTGCACTTGATCTTTTGCAATTGATCTCAAGTTTCAATGCTTTGTGGTCTGAGAATACACTTTGTATGATTTGGATGCCTTTAAATTTGGTGAGGTTGGATTTAAGTCCCAGAATATGGTCTATCCTTGAAAATGTTCCATGTGCACTAGAGTAAAATGTATAGCCCTTTGTTGTAGGATGGAATGACCTGTAAATATCAATTATGTCCATTTCCTGTAATGTACGGTATCATTTAAAGCTGCAACCTCTTTATTTATTTTCTGCTTGGATGATCTGTCCAATGTTGTCAGGGGAGTGTTTAGATCCCATAGTAAAATTTTATTTTTGTCAAATTCTTCATTTAGATCTGTTAGTTGTTGCTTTATAAATTTTGGTGCTTCCTGATTCAGAGCATATATATTGATGAGTGTGGTGTTTTCTTGTTGTATTGTCCCTTTTATCAAGATGTAATGTCCATCTTTATGTCTTATTATTTCTTTTATCTTGATGTCTTATTCATCAGAAGTCAGTATGGCCACTCCATCTTTTCTCTGACTGCCATTTGCCTGGAGTATTGTTTTCCATCCTTTTACCCTGAGTCTACATTGGTCCCTGTGTCTGAGGTGTGTCTCTTGTAGGCAGCATATGGTTGGATTTTGTTTTTTAATCTAGTCTGCTACCCTGTGCAGACTTTATTGGTGAATTCAGTCCATTTACATTCAGGGTGATGATTGATATATGAGGACATCCTGTATCCATTTCTACTTTCCTTTTTATATTTTTGTTGTCCCAACTTTTCTCCATTTATTTTGATTTCTTGATTTAGGTCAGATAGCCTCCTTTCGTATTTCTTGGAGTGCCGGTTTTGAGCTGGAGAATTCCCTCAGCTTCTGTATATCTGAAAAGGCCTTAATCCCTCCTCATATCTAAAGGTTAATTTTGCTGGATAGTTAATTCATGGCTGGAAATTTCTCTCTTTTAATATTTTGAAGATTGGGCTCCACTCCCTCCTGCCTTGCAGAGTTTCTGCTGAGAAGTCTGATGACAGCCTGATAGGTTTTCCTTCGAAAGTTGTATTCTGTTTTTCCCTGGCAGCCTTGAGGATTTTTTCTTTGTCTTTGGTTTTTGTCATCTTCAGAACAATGTGCCTTGGAGAAGATCTGCTAGGGTCTAGGTAGTTAGGGTTTTTGCTTTCCTCTTGGATTTGGGGCTGTAATTCTTTCCACAGGTTAGGGAAATTTTCATCCACTATTTGTTTTAATAGACTCTGAGAAGATTTCATCTCGCTTCCTTCTGGTACCCCTATTATTCTAATATTGTTCTTTCTGATGGAGTCAGAAAGTTTTTGTAGGGTTCTTTCATTTCTCTTGATTCTCCTTTCCCTTTCTTCTTCCCTCTGTGACATTTCCATGTTTGTATCATCAATTTCACTCATCCTTTCCTCTAGCTGGTCAGTCCTGTTTCCTATGCTGGTCAGTTCTTTTTCAGCTCTCCCATGATGCCTTTCATTTGAAGGAGTTCCTTTTGGTTCTGCTCTAGCTTCTCAATTTTGTTGGTAAAGTACTCATTTTGCTCAGAAAATTTCTTGTTGAAGTCATTTAACTGTGTCTGGGTACTTTGCCAGCATTGAGTGAGCTCTCTGAGTATCTTGATTAATGCAGCCCTGAATTCTGTTTCACTTAGATTTGATTCCAAGTGTGCAAGGTCCTTTACTAAAGACTGCCCCGATCTTCTGGAGGGGCTTTGGATTCTGAGGTGTGCATTGTGTTTGATGTGGTTATTTTTGCTTTATGAATGAGTCTGTTTTCCCTCTCGGGGTTTGCCTATCAGATGGGCTTCTCTTTATTTTTTCTTTTGGGCTCAGTTGTGGGAGGAGATTTTGGGAGAGGGTTGGGGGAAGCAGCCAGCTTCTGTGTCCTGAGGCACTTCACGTTGCTGTCTTAGCTGTTAAATAGCAGGGTAGTAAAGGTGTGGCCAGGGGTGGGGGCATGTGAATAGGAGCTAGGGCAGGCCTGAGACACAATAGCAGATTCCTTTTTCAGCAGGGTGGCTGGTGGTTCAGTGCGAATGGGGCGCAGGAGCTCCGGTCTTTCTCTCCTCTGCCTGGCTGCCCCTCCTTCAATCATATCTGCAGGCCATGCCCGCAGGGCAGCGCTTGGATGGGCTGGGGCTTGGCAGAGGACATGGTCAGCTGAGCAGTCTCGCGCACAGGCAATGATACCTCAGCGTCCAGGTTGGCAGCCCAGCTGTGCGTGCAGGCTGCAGCGCCCCAGTGGCCTGGTGGGTGGGGCGCGGAAAGCCGGTCTCGTGGGCAGGCAGCAGCGCTGCAGCGACCTGGTGAGCAGGGCACCAAAAGCCTCGTTGCAGGCTGGCAAGCAGGCAGAGGCCTCAGGGCAGCCTGGTGGGCGGGGCGCCAAATTTCCTGTGCGCACAGACCCTAGCTCAGGCGGCAGCCTCTCTATACTCCCGGCTCTGTTGAGACTGCCGGATTCACTCGAAGCACATCCAATGCAGCTATGCCCACTCAAGCCCCAGCCCTCACTCCAAGAGCCCTGTCTTCAGAAGGCGCTCTCTCACAGTCAATCTCCTCTGTAAATCAGCGGTGCTGAGTTATTGTGGGCTGGTGCCCTGCACTCACCCTGCCCGCCGGGAAGTGCAGCCACCCTGCTCCACAGTCCCTGTCCCACTTTAGGCTCTGTGATCTTATTAGGGCACTGCGTGCTATCCCTTGAGATCAGATGTTAGATTGTCCACAGTCTTGTGGGGCTTCCACACTCTCTAGGTCTTGGCTTCCAGCTCGCTCTCGATCCAGCTCCGCTTTGACTGTAGTCCCCCAAACCCCCTATGTTTTTGCCAGCCCTGGGCCGAGCTCCAAGTCTCTGTCCCTGAACCACTGCTTCCCCTTCCCTCTACCGTTCGCCCCTTTTTTCTCTAACCTTTGCATCTTGTTCTGCGTTGTGTGGTTCTCTTAGTTGAGGTCTGTAAATAATTTTAACCTTACAAAATTAAAGTGAAAACTTAATGGAAATATAAATATATAAATGTGAATCGCAAGCTGGAAACCGCAGGGTACAAAACTTAATTAATAACATTAGTGTTGTTTAATTTTATTTTATTTTTACCGTTTATTTTATTATTTGAAAGAAGGTGTGATAGAGACGGAGATAGACAGAGAGATAGAGGCAGAGATAGAGAAAAAGGAAAGGCCCAGAGCAGTCTCCATAGTTGCACATCTTTAGTTGTGACATAGGTTAACTCCACACAGGTGGATATGGGGCCATGCAGGGCAGGAGCTGAATTAGGAGCCACCCCTATAGGAAATGAAAACATTTGCCCCTGTCCAGACAGTTACCAGTTTCACTGCATTTCAGCATATAGGTCTGCAAGGGCCAGGGCTGGGTTTCAGTCTCCAGACTATGTGGTTGCAAGGCAAGCACTCAACCTATTGAGCTATTCTGGTATCTCATAGGGTTATTTAATTTTCTATTTAAAAAAAGTTGATTTTAATAAATTGCCTAAAAGTGTGGATTTCTAAAGAGCCTCCTTTAACAGCTACAAAGCATAGATTTGTTTGCTTAAAAAAATTAAAGCAGAGTTAATATCTAGTTAATCAAATGTTAGAAATAAAATTAAGTGAAGTGAAAAAAGAAAGTTAGGAAAAAAGGTATTTTTAGCTACTGAGACCCTGCTAGAAACTATATTACCATCATTACTAAATTTCTCCTTGCATAAAATTGGATTGATTGTACCTGGTCTTTGCCTACCTGCCAACATTATGAGGAACAGTTTGTAAATGTGAGTGTAAGTACATGGCACCCTTAAGAGTAACTATGCTATGTTAGTTTTACTATTCAAGTTCATTTTACTTCAAATGTAAAGTGAGCTGTCTAAAAAATCAAATTAAATTAAAATATTTTGTGCTACTTTCATGTTAAATTTTGTTTTTTCAATTATAATATCAGCTGTTTAAAAAATCAAATTAATTAAAATATATATACCACTTTAATATTAAATTTTGTATTTTCAATTTGATAGTGTACATTATTGCAAAGTGTTTCTGATGGCTTAACACTTATTTGTATGAGTTAGAACTTTAACCAGGGGCAGGGTTGTCATCAAACTGCATAAGAAAAATTATGCTTCTGCTAAGTAGAACACTTAAACTCCTGTCTCATGGAACCATGGACAGTCTTCCTGTATACCTTTCCACATCTTTAAAAAAGGAAGAAATAGAAAAATGATGGTATGCTTAGGAAAACCTGGTCTCTTGTGGGATAACAGAAAATCCAAACCAAAAACTGAAGGAAAAAGAGAGAGTGGGTTTCCAAGATCACTAGGAGTCTGTTTTAAAGCTAAGTTGAAACAGGAAGGAAGCTGGGATTTCAAACAGGGCTTTAAAGTTAAGAATCCAGTCCAAACTCTATTACTGCACTGATCCTATTGTGATGGTAATGACATGTTGTGTGGGAAGTAGTGGTTTTACTTGGAATAGAGAAAGAAACTTGCCATGATTGATGTACCATATGAGGGTCAAACCACAAAATCACTAACTTGCTGACTGTCCAACTAAGTGAAATTGGGTTTCTTATTTTCCTAAGAATTCTGAGTTTTGTATATAGGTGTATTTTTGTGGGACTACTTCATAAATTGAACAGGTTTTTTTGCAGAGGGATGGGTGTTATAGTTTATAATAGAGTCACTTTCTATGAATTTCTGATAGGTCACTAATCTGACGTAGAATTGTCCATTTATCCAGTACTATGTAAGACCACCCAAGTGGCTTTCCATGTTTTGCACTAAATCTCCTACTCTTAACAACAGTCTATTGAAGGTAGCTAGTGGGAGATTGTATGTCATCAATCCAAGTATTTCACAATTTAGCCTGGGGTCCAAAAGAAATAAACTTGAGGCCCCATTATTTTAAGATATTTTATAAGAAATTACTAAAACTATCAAGAGAATTAACTATATATTTTAATATTTTATATTCATTTTAACCTTTCCAAGCAAATTAAAGTGTATGAATACATTTGAAGGTGAGCCATAACAGTAGTATTTCTGAAGGGTAATCTTGAGCGTCCTTTCTAAGTGGAATAGAGGGAAGAAGATGCGAGTATTTTTCAAAAGAACCACCTTCGCCAGCCTTGCTGCTCTCAGTGTGATTAGGAGAGAAATGTAAGCTCAGGTCTCTCAATTCAAGAACACTAAATTTTACCAGATACCTTAAATTTCTGGTAAAATGAAAAGAGACTTCAAAGAGAAAAAAATAATAGAAGATCACAATTTGATTTCTGGGGAAAATGGCTATGCTTCAATTGAAAAATAAAAATTGCTAAATATAAAATAACTTGTCTTATCTTTCCAAAGAAGGGACTTAAAATCTGATCTAAAATTCTTTTAACTTTTTCCAAAATTCTTAGGACTCCACTTTTCCTCATCAGTTCTGAAAAAAACAGGGTTGTTGTTGTTTTTGTTGTTGTTGTTGTTGTTTTTAATTTTTTTAGCATACACTGGTCTAGATATTTCAGAAACACCATAACAATTTATTTCAAAATAATTTAAAATAGTTAGACACCCATATAATAAATTACAGAAGAATAAAAAAGTTAAAAAGGTTTTTGAAATTTTAATATATTTAATTGGTTTTAATTTCTTTAGAGGCATGAAAAAAGTTAATAGAAAACTTGCTATTTACTATTTAATGAAACAAAGCAATCATCTTGAACTTTTCAATTTTCTGTTAATACAGTTTGAATTCTGAAAAGCTTGAAAAATGCTTAATAGCTTAACTTAGATCATCCTTTGCAACCAAGGTTCCTCCTCTGAATCACAGAATACAGAAACTGAGGTTAGTGGCAATGTTCTTGATTCTGCCAAAGGTGGTATGTATTAATACTGTTCTCCATTGTAGGAGGGAAATTAATTTATTACACACACTGCATGATTTATAGGACTTACTGTTTAATTTTCTCTTGGAGAAAACAACATGCTATCATAAGACACTGAGGCCCCATGTTATTTAATATGTACTTCTTCGCTCTATTTTTTTATATAGTAAAACACTTAAGCTCCACATCTAGAACCTATGTCAGAAGAATGAAGTGATGTGTTGTGAGGGCTTTAGTTATCATATTGTCTCACCTCTCCCACCCCCAATGACATTCATTAGCCCTCTTCTCCCTTCCCTGAACATTTTTAAAAGATTAAAATTCATTTGTACAAACTATTTTTGAGGTAGATTTTGGGTCAAGTTTCTGCAGTTCACAGGTCAATGTCAATGACCAGATAATTTCACCTCAAGCAATAAGCTTTCCAAGTTGCAAGAAACTGTGTTCTTATCTCTCCTGCAATCAGCAAATTGTGAGAACAAGTGGTTCACAAGTCATAGTTTCCTGACACTATAGAACAAGCATGTCCAAACTAGGGCCAACAGGCCCCATGAGGCCCAACACAAATTTTTAAACTCTCTTAAAACATTATGAGTCAGGGTTTTGTGTGGGGTTTTTTTTGTTTTGTTTTGTTTTGTTTTGTTGAGATTTTAGTTTTGTTTTGTTTTTTTAATTCATCAACTATTGTTAGTGTTAGTGTATTTTATATGTGGCCCAAGACAATTTTTCTTCCATTGTGGCTTAGGAAAACCAAAAGGTCAGATACCCCTGCTGTAGAATTAAGTCAGCACAGTAACAACTAATTCACTGTTGTCTACACATCTAAAAAATTAATAGTCAGTTAACCATAAAAGAAAATATCCACATTTCTGAGAGATTGTATTCTTCTAAATATCTTGATTGATGAATGTTGGTGTTGGGCATTAGAGTTATTTGTGGGAAAGAATGCTAAGGAAACTATAACTTGAAATAAGTATAAGTCTATTGATTCTTGAACTATGCATTCAATGAAATATATTTGTTTAAGAACTAAAATGAGAAGAGAAAAATTTGAAGGGGCAAAAATGAAGAATAAAGAAAATAGTGTTTAAATCGTAAGAATATTTTTATTTAACATTGTATTGTGAATGTGTTTGTCCATAGATGAACAAAAATATTTTGTATGTAGTTGATTTGGGAATATATATGAGGGCTGTCCAGAAAATGTCCAGCCATAAATTCCTCTATTTTTCTTATTACACGATGGATACTTTTTAGACAGCTCTTGTATCACAAAAGGAAGTATTTTGAAGAAAGTTTTAACTTTCCTTTTGTTTCATAGAATCCTGGGCTATAGACAAGATGGAGCAAAGCTACAGGGGAGTGGGGATGAATAGAGAAGTGGAAATAATTCCCTGTTATATCTGAAATAAGAGAAAGGCTATGCATCACACTTTTTAAATATCTGAGGAAATTGTTCCAAGAAAATGTGTCTTCCCTGAAAAATTAACCCCCAGATACCATTTGAAAAGAATCAGCCATGAAATCCAGAGGTTAGACTAAAATCCCATCTACACTCTCATGCTGATTCTACTTGAAAAGTCTTTTGGAGTCTCTAATACAATGGATTTCATACGTTTCCCTGTAATCAACAAAAGGGAAAATTTCAACATGCACAGAAGTTTGGGTCTCCTGAATTTATTGAAAGGCTTCACAAAATTGCCAAGCCTTCTCTTCCCATCAGACTAAATAATAGGGTGGATAACTCAAAATATATACTCTTCCAAGTAAAATTCTCTCCAGTTACCAAGGCAGAAATTTTACCATACCGTGAAGAGTTAGTTAAGGAAAGGACTCCTCATCTGCAAGTAGACTCCCTGTCTGTATACCAGGAGCTTCTTTTATGAAGCTCTACTACTGCCATACAAATGTAGTTCCATATTTAACAAGTGAAGGAACAAGATATCTAATAAATTCCACTCAGGGATCCTAGAAATATTTGTATTATATGACTTACTACTCTAGCCAAGAGTATAGAGTCATGAGGAGCAAATTAAGGGGAGCTCTAGACAAATGACTTGATTTTCTAAGACACTCTCTCTATTGGGAATCCAGCCAGGCTAAGAAAAAAGCTGTGGATCACTTCACATCATTGAGAGGTCAATAGAATAAAAGGTGTAAAGGAATCAGTAAAATGAAAGAGATTTTTTGAGGTACAAAGAAATAATAAGATGATCATCATGTAAACATTACTTCAATTACCTTGTCATTTTACATAGAAATGCATAGTTGAAAATTTTAAGTGGACATAAATTTAAAAATTAGTTTCATAAGCTTGTTCTGTGTCTCATATTTAAAAGCCTTCGGCATAAAATCTTCTAATTTGATAAGAATGCTATATCAGATGTTACCTTAAGGTCATTGTTTTCTACAATTCACAGGTATTTGGCAAATGTTTTTATAACTTCAGAAATAAATATTTTGAGTTGAGTTTGTTTTTATGAAAAACAAAAGAGTAAGAATATTACTCTCTAATTTCTACAGTTCATAATGTATATTTATATTCAGGCTTTAATTAAAATGTATTTACATCAGAAACAACTTTAGAGTCAGTCAAAGAACTAAAAGAACTTTGAAGTTTATGAAGGAATAACTATAGCCTTAAAAATACACCATTTGTTTCAGTCTGACTTATTTCGCTTAATCTTATGGTTTCAAGATCTATCTATGTTGTCACAAATGACTGTATTTATCTTTTCTTATCGCTGAGTAGTAGTATTTCACTGCATAAGTGTACCACAACTTCTTTATCCAGTCATCTATCAAAGGACACTTTGGTTGTATCCACGACTTCGCCACTGTGAATAGTGTTGCAATGAACATCAAAAAACATACGACTTCAGGAAGCCAGGATGGCTTAGTGAATTGAGCACTCAATTTGCAGCCCTGGGGACTGAGGATCGAGTCCAGCCCCAGCCCATGTGGACCCATATGCTGAACTGGGGTGTGCTTCCTATGCAGGAGGTCCCTTGTTCAGTTCTTGCCCCTGGTGTGGCCCCTGGCTTGAGGGAGCATGCCTCCCCTGAGGGAGGTTCCCAGCCTGGTTCCCTCTCTGTGTGGCCCCTACCCACCTGTGTGAAATGAAACCATGTTGAAGGCTGATGACGTGCAGCTGTAGAGACTGCTCTGGACCCATCCCCTTCTTTCTGTCTCTCTCAGTCTCTATCTCTCTCTGTCTGTCAAAAACAATAAAACAAATTTTAAACAAACTAAAAAAAAAGGAAATATATGACTTCATTTGTAGGTGGAATATAAAACTGAAAGTAACAAGAAACAAAAACTTATGAACACAGTCAATAGTTTATTGGTTACCTGAGGGTAAGGAGTGAGGTGGGTGAGGGAGTAGGGGCAGTGGGGAAGTAGGGAGGGGGCATCAAATAATTATATGGTGATGGAAAAAGAACTAACTCTGGATGGTGAGCATGTAATGTAATACATAGATGATGTAATGTCAAATTGTACACCTGGAACTTATGTAATTTTTCCCAACCAATGTTACCCCAAAACATTAAAGAATTACAAAACAAATAACAACAACAAAATAACACCATTTGATCTCACGTGATTTATTTTCTCACAAAAACCGCTTTTTAAAAAATATTTTTTTAGTTGTTTTTGAGAGAGGGTGACAGAGAGAGAGAGAGTAGGGGGAGGGCCCAGAGAAATCTCCATAGTTTTACATCATTAGTTGTTACACAGTTTCAGTCCACACCGGTGAATGTGGGGCTATATGGGGTGAGAACTGAACTGAGAGCATCCTGATGAAAGGTAAGAACCTCACTGTCATCTTGACAGTTACCAGTTGTGCCACAGTTCAGCATGTGGCTTTGCATGGGACAGGATCAGGATTCAATCCCCAGACCTTGCAGTTACAAGCCAAGCACTCAACATGCTGAGCTATCCTAGCATTCCCACAAAGCCCACTTTTAAGAGATTAATATTTTAAGAAGCAGAGGTACCTAATTTATGACAATTATTTATGCAAAGTGTTAATTTGTGGATTTCATTCTTCTTCACTGCGAAAAACAAGTTATTCAAGAATAGGTCTATATGTAGATCACAGCAGAAAGCAGACACTTGCTTTTTGACCTCCAATTTACTAGAATCTTCAGGTTGATAAAGTTGGAACAACTAAGAACTGATTATTTTAATATCATTTTCATTGGAAGAACCTGAAATGAGCTGAGGAACTTGAAATAAAAAAAATGGTAAATGTGTGAAAACAAAAATTATTCCTAAAACTTAATTATCAATTTGGAAGATAGAATCCAGTTTATGGATATATTACTGGAGAAAAATGTACATATATAATAATAATGATAAATTTACTTTGCACATTTTATATGCCATTCAAAAAATCATTAATAATGCCTGTTTTTTGTTAAAAATCAAAATAAAATTATTTGTTACGTTGTTCTAGACTCTTTCATACTTTATAAGAATTTGCTTAAAATGATAGACTTTTTCATTACAAATTACTGTAATAACCCTGAAAATGTGAATAAATTAGTAAGATATATTTTGTTTTGTTTTGTTTTGCCTACCTTTGTTCAAGAGTCTTAAAACTTAAATATCTGGAGTCTGATGTTTTGGGCCTTTTAAAATAAGGAACTCAGAATTCCACTCCTGTCTATGGCAAATTAGTTTGTACCAGACACCAGCCCTTTTGCTGAGAACAAACAGAAAAACTGGGTACAATATTTTAAAAATAAATGTTTGAGGCACCATAAGGCTTTCAATTCAATAAGACTTTAGGTATACGTAAGGAGGTAGCCCAACACTTAGGATTGCTTTTCTCTTTTTTGAGGCATTTGATGATTCTCAAGTGATGTGCTAAGAGATAGAAAAGTACAACAAGAGCCTTGACAGGCTAATTAATACTAGCAATCACAAAATTGGACTTCAGGGCCCACTCATGAGTAGTTACTGTGGTGATTTTTCCAGGCTTTTGTTTTGGACACTCTAGGAATAAGGAAGAACTTAAGAAAAGTGAACATGGTGCATTCTCCAAATTAGACCACATACCAGATCATAAAATAAGGCTTAATAAATTTAAAAAGATAGATATCATACAGAGTGTATTCTTTGTTCACTATTAAATATCAATAACAATAAAATATCTAAGAAAATCTTAAATATTGAAAATTAAACAGCACAGTTCTAGATAACCCATGGAAAATAATAAATAACAAGATCAATTAGAAATATTTTTTCAGTGAATAAAAATGAAGCATATAAGAGTTTCTATATAATGCATGTAAAGCAGTACTATTTTATTTTGCCTTTTTATTGCTTTTAACTGCTTTAAATGTTTACAAAGGAAAATAAAAAGTTCAAAAATTATGACTTAAGATTTCACCATAAGAAACTAGAAAAAGATCAAAGCAATGCCAAACAAAGTTGAAGAAAGGAGAACAATATAGATTAAAAAATAGAAAATAGGACCAGAACACCCAAATAAGTCTTGAAAAAAAGAAAAGAATGAAGTTGGAGCATCTATGCTACTTGATTTCAAGATTTATTATAAAACCATAGTAATCAGGACTGAGTGGCACTGATGCAATAATTCTCAAATTTATCAAGTAGCAGACTAGATGGGTCAGAAATATACCCACACTTAAATGGTCACTTGAATTTTTATAAAGACAGCAGGGCAATTTAATGGGAGAATAAAATCTTTTCTAACAAATGGTATGAGAAAAAGTGGATATATTTAAGAAAAAAATTGAACCTTAATGCCTACCTCATACTATACACAAAAATATTTTGGTAGATCACAGACATAAACATAAAAGCTAAAACCACATGCTTTCAGAGAAAAACATAGGCAAATATTTTGGTCACTAAGAAGTAAGCTAATGTTTCTTAGGTAGGTCACAAAACAATATCCACACAAAACCATAAATTATGGGTCATCAAAATTAAAATGTTCTACTACAAAACAACACTTTAAAAATGAATAAGCAAGCCACAGACTGGAGAGAACGTTTACACTATATATACCAGACAGAAGATCGTCATTGAAGATTATATAAAGAATTATTTTAACTCAATAATAAAAAGTATCCTAATTTTTTTTAAATGGGCCAATAATTTTTAAACATATTTAACAAAACAAGACCTAAGAGGCTAATAAACAAAATATAAAATTCAACATTATTGTCCATCAAGGAAAAGCAAATTAGAACCATGAATCATATCCACCAGAATGGGTAAAACTTAAGAGAATGACAACACTGAATGTTGCGGAGTAGTATAGTGACTAAAACTCTTAAACATTGTTAATGGGCATGTGAAGGAGTATAACAATTTTTGAAAATTTTTGGCATATTTTTATAAAAATAAACATACATAATTCTACTCCTAGGTGTTTTGTTAAGGAATAATGAAAATATATGTTCATAAAAAGATTTGTACAGAAATGTCCATAGCAGCTATATTTTATAATATTCAAACCTGGAAACAACTCTGGTGTTCATCAGTAGGAGAATGGATAAACTGTGGTATATTCATATAATAAAGAATTAATATTACTGAGTAATAAAACAGAAAAAACACACACCAAAACACGGATGAGTCTCAAAAGCAGTATGTTGAGACAAAGAAGACATATAACAAGATATCAAATTCTAGAGCAGACAAAAGTATTCTAAGGTGAAAATACCAAAATAGCTGTTGCCTCTGGGATCATAGGAACAGGGGTCGTCTAAAGAGTATGAGGAAACTTTCTTTATATTACACAGGGATATTGTCAAATTCAATGGATTTACACTTAATATTTAGCACTTCATTGTATGTAAATTTTACATCACAAGAAAAGAAATTGTAAACAAATAAAGGACTTCTTTGATATATGTGCTGAAATGTTTAGAGGAAAAGTATGCAGATATATGCAATTTACTTTTAAATGTACTGAAAAAGACTCACTGAGAAACAGATTAGTGGATAAAAAGATAAAGATGGACAGATATGTGATAATAATAAAATAATTATAGTAAAATATTAATAGTGGAATCTACATGATATTTATACAAATTTTCACCAAAACTTGTTTCAACATTGCTGGATGTTTGAAAATTTTTATAATAAAATATTGGAAAACATAAGGCAAAATATAGTCATATTCACAAACATACTAACCAGAATTTACTATCCATAGCCTTGACATAATGAATTAGTAAAGACAATTTTAAAACAGGAGAAAAAAGATACTAGTTGTAAGCATGGAAACTCAGGAATAGGTTTACTAGAAAAGGTCCATATTTGGGTTAATCTAAATTATCACTTACTGAAAAAATAGTATATGAAGAACTAAAATATACTTGATCCGTGATCAACATGGGGATTAGGGGTGCTAACTCTTGTTCAATCCAAACCTCACTTAAATTTGATGACCCCAAAACTTAACTACACTTAGTCCTTTGTAGGCATGGGTTTTGAATCCATGGATTCAATCAACCATGGATTGAAAACAGTATTTCCAATCCACAGTTGGGAATCCACCAAGCATACTAATAATCTATTGTTGACTGAAAGTCTTAACCAATGTCATGAACAGTCAGCACATATTTTGTATGTTATCTGTATTATGTACTTATATTATATTACTTATGTACTTATATTATATATATATATTACATATATTATATATTATTATGTGTTCTTATAATTAAATACAGTAAAGAAAAAAAGTGTTAAGAATATCATAAGGAAAAGAAGATGATTTTATAATATTTATTGAAAAAATCTGCATTTATGTGGACCTGCACAGTTTAAACTATGTTATTCAAGGATCAACTGTATATGAAACAACAACATTAAAGGCAGAACTAGAGTAAGTAAAGCTACAATGCTCTAACACTCATATATTTGGTAACAGCACTAATTTATATTGAATTAAGTCAAAGTTACATTTTACAACATTTAGGGTAAGCACTTTTATTAGTTTTCTAGGCTTGCCATACCAAATTAGCACAAACAAGGTGGCTTAAAACAACAGAAATTTTATCCTCTCACAGGTCTGGGAGCCATGCTCCCTTTGGAGGTTCTGAGAAAGAATCATTCCTTTCCTCATGTGGCTTCTGGTGGCTCTTGGCAACCTTTAATGTTCCTTTAACTCACAGCTGCAATCTCTGCCACCATTGTTATAAGCTGTTCTTACTGCCTTGTGTCTGTCTATGTGTTTTTTTCTTTTTTCTTATTGGATACCAACTGTTTGATTTAGGGCTCACTCTGATTCAGTATGAACTAACATTAATTAATTATAACTAGAAAGACACTATTTTCAAATAAGATCACATTCTGAGGTTCTGGGTGAACATAAATTTGGGAGGGGCACTATCTAAACCCACTAAAAGAACAGGGCAAAATAAATAAGAAAATAGTTAATAAAGGAAATATAAACTACTTGTTAATCCAAGTAAAATAAAGGAGATTAAAAAGAATATTAAACAAGTGGACAAACAAGAAAAAAATAGTAAGAAAGATGATTTAAAACAAAATGTATCAGTAGTTACATCAAATGGAAATGGACTAAACACTCCTATTTGAAATACAGAGATTTCAGACTGGGAGAAAACTCAATTACATGTAGAATTATATCACATTAAGTAACAGCATTAACGTCAAAATTATGACTAGTGAAATTACATGAACTATAAGAATATAAAACATTTGAAGGTAAAAGATTTTAGTAAACACTAAACAATAATCAGAAAAAGTTAATGTTGCTTTAATAATATCAGATAAAATAGTGTTTAAAACAAAAAGCATTATTAAAGACAGAAATATATTTCATAATGATGAATTGGTGAGTCACCAGGAAGATATAACAATTCTAAATTCGTATCGTATACTGTTATAACCTATCTCCAAAAACATAAAGTAAAATTTAAAACACATTTAGGACTTTTAGACAAATTAACAAGCTATATATCTAGTAATTATCAGAAAAAAAAGTAGACAGAAAAAACCGTAAAAACATAAAATATATGAAGAACACAATTAACAAACTTGAATAAATTGATAATTATAGAACAATGCAACCAATGATTACATTATATTTATTCTTTTCAAATGCACTTGAATGTTCACCAAAACTGACCAATTGCAGGGCCATAACAGTAGCCAAAACATTTCAGGGTATCAAACTCATCTATAAAACACTCTTTGAATATAGTGAAATTAAATGTGATGTCAACATAAAAATATAGCTAAAAAAATCCCCAAATTTAAAAAACGTACTAATAAGATTATAAACAATCAATGATTCATTTTAAAAATTTCGAAGTAGAAGTTAAATAATATTTTGAATTAGAATAAATGATAATGTAAGCATGACATAAATTTTCTGGAGTGCAGCTAAAGTATACTTATAGGAAAATGTATTGCTTTACTTACCGCCATATATTAGTCAATTTAAAAAAAATTATGAAGAAGTAAGGAAATAGAGACAAAGAAAAATAGAGGGAAGAAAGAAATAGAAATTAATAAACTAGAAAACAAACATTCAATAGAAAGAAGTATCAAAAGACTAATAAATTAATAAAATTTCTAAAACTTTGGAAAGATCGAAAATCGGAGAGAGAAAACACAAATTACCAATATTAGAGATAGAAAGAACATTACTAGTTTCCACTGATATATAAAAAATAAGAAGATGATATTACTCCTTTTGCCAATAAATTTTAAAAGGTAAAAGAAAAAAAATTTCCTATAAAAACACTAACCCAAATTTGTCACAAAAATAAGTAGAAAATTTGTATAATTATATATATATTACATTCAGGAAATTAAATCTGTAATTTAAAACTTTCTTACAAAGGAATTCAAGGTCCAGATGACATCACTAGTGAATTTATCCAAATTTTACAAAAACGGAAAATAGAAAAAGAAAGAACACTTCCAATTCATTTGACAAGGCTAACTTAACTTTGATTCAAAAACCTGAAAGGACTTTTACAAGAGAGGAAAATGAAAGCCAATGTCTATCATGAATATAGTTTCAATGTCTTACTGAAAATATTATTATTATAAAATGAATCATACTATATATAAAAGGGAAATAGAACATGATGTAGAAGTATGAATCTAATGATATAAAGTTCATTTATCATTTGGTTAATTTTTGTACTTATCACATTCAGCAAATAAAGAAGAAGAATCACAATCATATCTATAAGTGAATCAAATTTAACAACCATTCATGATTTAAGTGAAAAAAATTCTTAACAAGCTAGAAACGGAAAGAAATTTCTATTATTTAAAAAAAATCTATAAAACCCTACAAA
>PVKE010035291.1:0-16963 GCA_004027555.1 Craseonycteris thonglongyai | reverse complement strand
GTCCAATTGCAGAGAGAAGCAGTCACATATTTCCAAGTCAGTCTTTAACTGAGTTTGCAAGTCTTTTGAAATTGTGTGTATTCTTCTTGTGACTGTGTTATTTGACAACTGTAGGTCTTGTATCGCCAACATAATCTCACGCTTGTTAGAATATTCCTCAAACAAACAATCGGCAGCAGTCAGAAATGCTTCTTTTAACAATTCACCATCATGGAAAGGTTTTTTCTTCTTTGCAAGCATGTGAGAAATTTTGCAAGAAGCAATGGTTGCCTTTTTAGATTTTTCCACATGTCTAGTGAAAACAGTCTGTTGAGTAGTTACACTTCATTTTAGTTGATTTATGTTTTTCTTTCTTACTTCAGATTTAAGTGGATAATTCGTATCAAAAGTGGTATGACTTGTCTGAAAGTGACGTTCAACATTGTTTTTTCGGCACTGCAATGCTACTGCCACACAACAGGCAAACGCATTTACCTTTTAAATTAATGAAACGATATGATTCCTCCCAGTCTGTGTTACAATTATAGGTTCATTTTCTCTTATTTGGTCCACTCATTTTAGGACTAAAAATATAGAAATAAAAATAGTTATAGAACTACAATATCATATCAAATTGCCACCGTAATAATAGATTACCTACCTCGCTTTTAGTTCATTTAAAATCGAATCTATCAAAACACTGTGATCCTAGCTAACCGTCACGACCCGATCAGTCCAGCAACCGCAATCCAAATGGCAACTTGGCGCCTCCCGGTTGGGTGGAGGAGAGTTTAAAGAGCGCAGCGGCTACACAAGACGCGACATGTACAAAGGCGAAAGCTAGGGAAAAACTTATACATACGATATCGCACACATACCAACGAATATAATAAACCTGTGTAGCTACTCAAACAATATTTTAAAATTCTAACAAATGTATAGAAATAAATTATAGTTTTACTTAGTGTTTATGAAAAACTTCTGATGCCGTCAAATAATGGCGGGCGCACACAAATCGGGCCGCGGGCGCCATGGCGCCTGCGGGCACGGGGTTGGGAATCCCTGCTCTAAGTGTTCAGTGTGTTTCTGGGAAAGAAACAATGGAAGGGAGGGAGGAGTAGGGAATCTTATCAATTTTTACATTTCTGTACATTTATGTTTGTAGTGAAAGTGATACAAGGGCTAGTTCACAAAATCATTTAGCATAAAATTTCTTGTTTAAATCAAATATCAATATAATTTGAATCATTATGATTAAGGGTCAGTAGAGTTAAAACAGATTTTCTAGTGAGATTTTGTAAGAAGAAAAATTTGTTGTTGTTGTTAAGAAACATGCTGGGGAACCTGAGATGGCTCAGCAGGTTAAGCACTCTCTTTGCAACCCCCAGGACTGAGGATTGAGTCCCGGCCCCGGCCTGTGCGGACCCATATGCTGAACTGGGGTGTGCTTCCCATACAGGAGGCCCCCAGCCCAGTTCCCACCCTGTACGGCCCCCGCCCACCTGTGTGGAATGAAACCATGTCAAAAACTGAAGACATTCAACTGTGGAGACTGCTCTGGGCCCTCCCACCTCTCTCTGTCTTTCTCTGCCTCTGTCTGTCTGACAAAACCAATAAAATAAATCTTAAAAAAAAAACGAAACATGTTGTAAGACTATGAAAACAACATAATTCCAAGATTACACATTGTCTAGACGTACTCTTGATCCATTTAAAATTTTGTAAATTCTCAATTTATTTTCTGATTTTCTCCCCAGTTTTAGGTTTAATTTTTCTTGGTGCCAAGCATCTAATCTGCTTAGTTAAGGGGGGTGGGGGTGTGGGGGAGAGAGAGCTAGGGAGGTCAGTGGAATTTATTATGCCACTGTATTGACATATTGTCAACTTTAAGGTTTATTTTTATTTTTTTTGACAGAGAGAGAGAGAGAGAGAGACAGAGACAGAGAGAAGGGGGAGGGCCCAGAACAGTCTCCATAGTTGCACATCATTGGTTTTTCCACATAGTTTCATTCCACAGTCCGGTGCAGGGCTGCACAGGGCAGGAACTGGGCCGGGGTCTCACCCCTGTGAGAACTGTACTGGGGATACTCTGCAACCAGTTCAGCATATGGGTCCGCACGGGCCAGGGCCAGAATTTGATCTTTGGTACCCGGGGCTGCAAAGTGAGCACTTAACCCACTGAGTCATCCCAGCTTCTCCAACATATTGTCAATTTTAATTATCTTCTTCATGTCTGCCTGCTTTGGGCCTAAATGCAACCTAGAATTGCTCTCTGGATCATAGAGAAGCTATCATTTCTACCCACAAATTGGTTATTTTACATTATAGCAGGTAAGTCTTTTGAAATAGTTACTGATAAATGTTCTGACTGAAGTCACTTAATGAGGATAGATAATTCTGCTCTTAGTGTAGTTGCATGGGGTTTGCTTTCAAGAAAACTTATGTTTCTTTCTTTCCTTACTGCCTGTGCTGTGATTCTGATAGTTTTAAAGAAAGCCTGGAGAAATCATCGTACTCTGACTGGCTAATAAATAACAGCATTGCCGAACTTGTGGCATCTACAGGCCTTCCAGTGAACATCAGTGATGCCTACCAGGACCCTCGCTTTGATGCTGAGGTAAGAGGAGCCCCCTTGTTCAGGAGTCTAAAGGTTCAATTATTATCCTATTGATTGATGGTTTGCTGGTTGAAGCAAAAAAGGGACTTCATATAGATTAAAAACAACCCCTGAGTTTTCTGGCATTTCTTTCACTTCCTTCCCCTGTGATCTGATCTTTTGCACTGCCTACTGTTGATTGACAGAAAATCTTCCTCGCTCTACCCTGCTTTATGGCAGAATGGCTGGCTATCTATTATATATTAGTCTGATGCTCTTTTACGATTGGGTACATTTTATATTAAATGTACCTGTATACATGTACCCATGCATTAAATGTACCCATGTACGTTTTATATTAAATCTAGTTTACATTAAACTATGAAACAGATAATAATAAAAATGTATACCGGTATATAACATAGTTATTTCCCAGTGGATACTAGAACAACTGCCATATTTTTAAATATTACTCCCAAGAAACAGTAAATTGGTTTGTTATTGTTCAACATAAATTATGTAGGCACATTGTGCTAATATACAGAATATATGAAAACAATATAGATTCTGACTTGTAGAACTTTAAATTCTAAGGTAGTATAGTGTATCATACAGATAAATTTACAAGAACTTGTAAAATATCTCTACATGTATGTGTGCATGTGTGTTCAATAAATGATAAGTTTCTTGTTCTAGATTTCCAAGCTAATATCTGAAGAGTGGCAGGAGTTTTTTTGTTTTGTTTTTTTTGTGTGTGAGAAAGGGAAAGGAATCATGTGTTCAGGCAAAACTGAGAGAGAATGGGGATTTGAGAACTAAGATGTGTTAATGTGCCTGAAGAGCCCTATAGATGAGGCCAGAGAGGGAAGCAGAGGACAGATTACTCAAGCACTTTGAAAGCCATAGGAAGAGGTTAAGAATCTATTCATTTGGGGCAATGGAGATGCATTTCATTGAGTTTTATGTAGGAGAGAAGCAGGGGTTATATTTTAGAAAGATTGCCTGGCTACCGAACAGAGGATCAATTAGTAATAATAAGTAAACATTTAATCCTAAATGAGAGCTGGGGACAGATAAGGATTCAGTCTTCATCTCAGATTTCCCAGCCCTTACTCTTGGTCCTGCCTTGTGCTGTCTCCAGTGTCTGGGGTAGCACACCATGATGAGGAGGAGGCTGGAATGCAAGTCTAATTTGTAACTTTAATCAGATCATCTTTACAGGTCTCTTCAGGGAAATTTTAGATTTCCAAAACTCAACACCTCTCTGTAGCTGCCTGGAAGTCTCTTCACCCAGGCTACATCTTCTATGCATTTTCATTGTGGCTTCTCCTTGTATTCTGACCTATAGGAGTTTTGTTCAGCTAGTGTTCAGGTGGTTCTCAAGTGTGGTTTGTCTATAGTTTAGTTGTCTATAGTTTTGATGTGATATTGAAAGGAGGTAAGCACAGTGTTTATCTACTCCGCCATCTTGACTGGAAGGCCCTCTCTTCATTCTGGAGCATCTGGCTGAGATTCTCTTGCCTTGGAAATCCTTTCAGGAGCTCCCAGTCTAGGTTACGCATGTCTCCAGGGTGCTCCCTTGAGTGTCCCAATGCTAACCACCCTCTAACTCTCCTGGTCCTGATACATTATTTCTGAGCTTTGAGTTGCTTTCATGGGAAAGTGCACAGTCCAAAAGCTGCTTCAGTTGTCCTGCTGTAAGGAAGAACACAGCCACTTTAGTTTCGTGACTGACAGAGTACAAAGGATTTATAAATGTCAGTATGTATATACTTCAGCAGTATGCTTGTGTTAGGACTGATTTTATGAAGTTTCACCTGTTGCTACATTTCTTGCCTCCTTGATTTGAAAGAGAAAATGCTGAAGATCAGATTTCTAAACACATAGCTTTAGGCAGAAGTGCTCTCAGTCTTCTATTATTAACATCAGTAATAGCTGAATAAACTGAAAGGCTTGCTATGCAGAAAAATCATTAATTGCCAATCTGCTGTTACAAAGTGAACCTATTAGATGATATGTCAAAGGGTGATGGTTGATTCCTACTTCAAATTATAGAGCTAAATTAGGGATAGATTGCTATCATTCTGTTCTTAACTCTGCACCATAAAGTCAAATTCTGGGGAAGCAAAAGAATCCACAAATTACACCATTTAAAAAGGTAGTTCAGGGACACCAGGATAGCACAACAGGTTGAGTGCTTGCCTTGCAACAGCGAGGTCCGGGGATCAAAACCCAGCCCTGGCCCACACAAAAACTCACATAGTGAACTGTGGTGCCACCTCCCATGTGGGAGGCCCCCAGTTCAGTTCCCACCCCACCTGGCCCCACATCCCCCTGTGTGCCATGAAACCATGTCACAACTAATGATGGACAACTATGGAGACTGCTCTGCGCCCTTCCCCCTTCTCTCTGACTCTGTCTCTCACCTTCTCTCAAAACAATAAAATAAATCTTTTTTAAAAAGTTAGTTCATACAACATATGTAAAGGTATGCATAATAAATCATGATGTAGCAAACATCCACCATCCAATTTAAGAAAAGAAACATGATCAGTACTATTGAATCTTTGTACTGATCTCTAATTTCATCTCCTTTACTTCCAATGGAAATAAGTACTATCCAATCTGAATTGAACATTCCTTTGCTTTTCTAGATAGTTTCACTTCATATGTTTGGATCTCTGCCAAATATATTGTTATATTTTGTATGTCTCTGAAGTTGATATCAATTGAATTATACTGTATGTATTATTCTGTGGCTTGCTTTTTCATTTAATATATGTTCCTGTGGAAAAACAATAAACAATAAAATAAATCTTTTAAAAAAAAATTTAAAAATATATATGTTCCTGAGTCACATGAATTTGTAATTTATTCATTTGTTTTTACTGCTACAAAGTATCCCATTGTATGAATAAGCTTCATTTGATTTATTCACTATAGTGTTAATAGGTATTTGGATTCAATGTTTAGCTGTTATGTACATATCTGCCAAGGACATTCTTTTGCATGTCTCCAAGTACACAGGTACAAGAGTTTTTCTAGCATCTATACTTAGGAAAATGACATGCTGGTCATAGCCTATAAGAATCTTCACCTTCATACGGAAAATTCTTGTCCAATCCCTGTTTGTTTGTTTTTAATGAAAAACAGCACATTTAGCAAGCACACTCAGAATCTCAAGACTACTTCTTGGTAATACAATATAGTAAGCTTGAATATATCATATCTTTATGTCTACAGCCAGACTCTTCCCTCATCTCTTCCTGATTAGTGATACAGCCATTTTACATTTTTCCTCATTATAGTCCATTCCAGGAAGGCAGACTGCCCCTCTGATCATGAAAAGAACCATGTGGACTCAAGCAAAAATGCAATGGTTATTTCTGTTGGATTGGGCATAAAAATTTTATGCCCTGATCCAGCCATTAGAAGCAATGATGTCTAAAGACAGTAAACTGTGGAAGGTTAAGCAGTGACTATTTCGTGAAATCACCCTATGATATTTCTACCCTATGATAAAATAAAGCATGTATTTAAACCATCATTATTTCTTGGCTTTCCACCTAAGTGCTTCTAATCTGCTACACAGCTAATGCTGGATTTTAAGTGCAAGTCTGAAGATGCATTATACCATGATTTTTACAGGTTCTCTTTGCATGGTACTGAAATTTACAGTTAGGTTTCCTTTTTTATGCTGAAGGAAAAAAAAGTCAGAAAGAAGTTAATACAAGTGGAGGTAAGAGAAGGGAGAAGAAAGAGAGAGAGAGAGAGCTCTGCCTACAGACAGGCATTTAGTAGATATGTCCTACAAATGTGTGTGCAAGTTGTGTGTGTGTTGATCACACCAGGCAAAGCAAAATTATTCATCTGCTTAGGCTTCCTCCCTTCTCAAGTATATTTTGCCTCAGTAACAAATGTCAACTGTTTATGTTAATAATGAAGAAACAGATTTCTGATTGAGCCACTGCACTCCCCCTAAGAGGCTAAAAGCTGGAACCTGCTCCCCACAAAGCCTGATATAAGATGGTATATGGATCAAGCTTGTCCAACCTGAAACACAGACTGCGTATAACCCGGGACGGCTTTGAATGTGGCCCAATACAAATTTGTAAACTTTCTTAAAACATTATGAGAATTTTTCGTGATTTTTTTTTAGCTTATTAGCTATCATTAGTGTTATTGTATTTTATGTGTGGCTCAAGACAATTCTTCTTCTTCCAATGTGGCCCAGGGAAGCCAAAAGTTTGGGTACCTCTGGTGTAGATCATAAGATAAAGGCAACCTTTTTGGAGGTTTTTTCATTAGCATATTATTTTCCTCAAGATAAAAAAAAAAATAACATGACAATCTGGAATTGCTTCATTCTTTTGCTAAAAGTAATTCTAGAATCATCCAGAGACAATGGGTACCTTTTGAAACTATTGTCTTCCTGCAAAGGTTTGAGTCCTCTCTTCTAGAGTCTGGTATATGGGTCCATATTTCTCCCCAGTAATCATAACTGAGTCATTATTTATCAGTGGTAGAATATAAGGGAACTATTGATCAATCAGGATTAATGACTACTTGTTTTCTCCAGTGGGAAAAGTACTTGCTTTTTTGTTCTTTGCATTCACTGACTTCCCTGAATAATATGAGGCTGATTAACAAAAATTATAATTTGCAGTGGTAGCATGGGGAATCTTTTTCAAAGCATTTCTTATTTTTATACAGATTTTCTCAGCATAAGTCCATATAATGATTTAGAATGCCAGAAACAATTACCCTGAACACGGGTATCTATGATAAATTTCGCAACGGCTCATTGACTAATTCTGGCAACCTAAATTTTCTTTACTAAGCAGAAAGATGGACTTCAATTCACCAGACAATGTAGTGACCTAGGATAGAACTACTCAAAATAAGATTGGTCTTATTCTGAGACTTTATGCTATAGAAACATCAACTTTCAGTTAATAGGCATATTAGATATTTCTTTAATTTACAAGTGAAAAAACAGAGTCTTAGAGAGCGGAAGTGACTTGCCTAAGGCCACAGCTTCCTTGAGGCAGGGCACAGAACAGACTCTGGACTTTCTGATTCCTAATTCATCCTCTTTCTCTGAGTGGCCTCTGCGTGGTGGGCCACTGTGCTGTTGCCTGGGCAATAGAGTGGCCACCCCCATCCCTCTCTCCATTTAGGCACATGAATTTGTGGCGGCACAACTACCTTTTTATCCTGTCTGCTCCACTTAGCCAGAGTAATCCTGGGCATACTGCTTACATACATATTATATTGTAACATGTAAAATTCTATATAAATATTTTGCAAACCATACAGCCCTGAATAAATATCAGGTGAAGATATTAGTTTGATTGAGGACAAGTTTTTCTGTTCCAGGGAGGTGCCAAAAGCAAATCCTTTTCTCTACACGAGGGGACCTTTACACAGAGCTTCAGACCAGCTGACCTTGGATTGTGAATGAGCCAAATTCAAAGTCCCCTTTCTCCAGAGAGACACAAGTGGCAAGGAAAAGGGAAGTCTCAACCCAAAGCGGGGAGTTAAGGGTGATTGTGTGTTGACAGTAAAGAAGGGATATTGGCAATAATCCAACAACCTGTTAAGTCTTCAGGAAAGCCAGAACTTTTCTTTTCTGGTCAGAGGAGGAGTCATGGTGGTGAAAGCTGAATGTGTGTCCTGTGGCCTTGGCTGCCCTGGGGAGATGGTCACCAGATCCTCTTTTATAGGGGTGAACAGTAGACTTCCAATGTCTGTATCTTTCCTGCTTTGTAGTAACTCCTGGAAACACCTCTGTAACTCTGCCCAGAGCATGGAATGAGAATGATCTCAATTTTGAAATTGTTTAGAAACTGTTGGTCTTTACTTTGATAGAAGCTACAAAGGGATGCCTTTAATGTGATATAAAGCTCATCCCAGGTGCTGTCAGTTCCTTGCTGTGAGGGCTATGGGGCAAGTAATCATAGTTGCCCACCTACTGGGTGTTCTCTTTGTGGATTGTGTTAAATATTTAATAGAGTTCCCGCCTTGTGGCGAGCAGAGTGACTAAGCCAGCAGCCACAGTGATTACTTGCCTTTGGTCTGCTTATTTAAGTTGACTCTCAGGAGCAGTGCCTGCTGGGCTTGATAGTACCCATGGTTTTATGGCTAAACTCCTAGGTTCATGGGTAGAAACTAAAGATAGATGGTTATATAAAACAGTCACAGGGCCAGCACTAAATTTCTCAGCTTTAAATTTGGTAACCTTATGAAAGTCAGGATATTCTGTTACATGACTGTGGAAGAGGGAAATGGCCTACGATATATCTATACAACTGATTATATTTATTTATAGTGGCTCAAGGAACACTTATGTTCATGGGTTATTGTGTTAGCTGGTTTTGTAGTTTTATTAGTCATTTGTCCGTGGGAAGTAGGTATACATGCTTGTCTCCTAAAGACACTGACAGGAATACCACATATATTAATTTTCTATTGCTGCATCACAAAACTCCACAAGTTCAACAGCTTAAGACAAACACTCACTTATTATGTCATAGCTTCTGTGGGTCAGAAGTGTGGCATGGCATAGCCTGGTTTTCTGCTCAGGGTCTCACAAGACTGAAATCAAGGTGTTGCCCAGGTGGCACTGTCATCTGGTTCTTGGCATTCTTGTCAGAGCTCACTCAAGTCTTTGGCAGAATTGAATTCCTTATCATTGTAGACTAAGTTCCCATTCTTATGGCTATTGGCTTCTAGAGACTGCCCTTAAGCACTAGCCACGTAGCCTTCTCATAGCATGCCAGCCTACTTTTTCCAAAACTAGCAAGAGATTCTTACTCAAATTGGCTATGACAGAGGCTTACATAATATCAGGAGTGACTTACAAAGGCACAAGAGTGTCTAGCCCAACATCTTTGCATATAGTATAACCTAGACAAAGAAGTGACAGTCTCATCAGACACTCAAGGTTTTGCACACACTCAAAGGGGACCATACAAGCCTTCTATAAAGTGGAGGGTGGGAAGGTAGAGGCAATCTTTAGAATTCTGCCTACCACACTATAAAAAATATTAAAATTGAGCCTACACAAAATGCCTCTATCCCATGAGACAATCTATATTAACTGATATGGAAAAATGTCCAAAAGAAAAAGAAAATAAGCCACAGAGAAGTATGTTTAAAATAATGTATAGACATATGCATAAAATAATATCTGTGGATATGTATGTATGGACATCTTTTCCTAACAGACATTTCAGATTTAACATGTCTGAAACAGAGCTCACAATCTTTTTTCTCCCAAGCTGCTCCTCTCTCTGTTTCTTTATCTCTATTAAAGCAATTCCTTCCTTCCTGATGCATATACCAAAATGTTTATAGGCATAATTCTCTAATGGCACACATCTAACTCGTCAGCATGTCCAAATGACTCTACCTGCAAAGTTTATCCAGAATCTGACCACTTCTCACCACTCAACTGCTACTACCACCCAGGTTCAAGCCACCATCATCTCTGTACTATTTCATGACCGTAACCTCTTAATCTCTCTCTGCTTACATTCTTCCCTTGTATACTCTGTTCTCAATACAATAGCCAGAGGTTTTAAATTATAAATCACATCCTATTGCAACTCTGCTCACAAACTTTTCAGTCTTCTTACTTCAATTTTTTCAGAGGCTTACAGTGCCCTACACAATCTGGTATCTCTTTATCTACTCCCAGCCCTCACTCATATTTTTCCAGCCCTACTGGTTTCCTTGTCATTCCTAGAGCATGCTGCTCATATACCTACCTCAGGTCCTTTGCACTGGTTATTCACTCAGATGAAACACTCTTCCCCCAGTAACTGCATGGCTCTCATCCTTACTTCTTTAATTAAAGTCATCATTCAAATGATACTTGTTAGTAAGGCGGGCACATTTGATATTTCTAATTCCTTTTAGCTTGCTGTATTTTTTTTCTGCCTAATCCTTTTTTTATGGTTTATTTTATAGCTTTTGACAGAGAAAGACAGAGACAGAGAGAAGGGGGAGGGCCCAGAGCAGCCTCCATAATTGCACGTCATCAGTTCTCACCATACTTTCATTCCACATAGGTGGGCAGGGGGGTGTGCGGGGTAGGAACTGGCTAGGGGGCTCCCACATGGGAGGCATGCCCCTGCAAGCCAGGGGCCAAACCAGGGGCCACCAACATGGGAAACTCACCCCAGTGAGAAGCAAACTGGGGGGCCACAACCCAGTTCATCATATGGGCTGGGGCCAGGATTCGATCCTAGGACCCTTGGGGCAAGACAAGTGCTTAACCTGCTGAGCCATCCTGGCTTCCCCTTTTCTGCCTAATTCCTAACACCTTCTAACATGTAATTTATTTATGTATTTTTTTGGTATTATTTACCATCTGTCTTTTCTCAATGAAATGTAAGCTCATTGAAAGTGAGGATTTGGGGAAGCCAGGATGGCTCAGTGGGTTGAGCGCTCACTTTGCAGCCCTGGGGACCAAGGATCAAATCCTGGCCCTGGCCTGTGTGGACCCATATGCTGAACTGGGGAGTGCCCCCAGTTCAGTTCTCACCAGGGTGAAGACCCCGGCCCAATTCCTGCTCTGTGCAGCCCCACTCCTACCTGTGGAATGAAACTATGTGGAAAAACCAATGATGTGCAACTATGGAGACTGTTCTGGGCCCTCCCCCTTCTCTCTAACTCTGTCTCTGTATCTCTCTCTGTCAAAAACAATAAAAAATAAATCTTTAAAAAAAAAAAAAGTGAGGATTTTTAGTTTTGTTCACTGATGTATCGCCAACAATGAGAACAATGTTTAGTACATAATAGACATTATTGTTGAATATTATTCATTATTGTTGAATATGTTATCTATGTTATTTATAAATATATTAAATATTAATTTATTAAATACTTTATAAATTGATGTGTGAATGTCATTTATATTTATAGAAAAAGATCAGGAATAACATATACCAAACTGTTAATATTTGTCATCTCCAGAGATGTTAAAATTAGAGTTTTTGTTTTTACTTTTACTTGAAAATTTCACATGTGTTTATATTATTTTTGTAATTAGGCAAAGTTATAAAGATTTAAAATTTGTAGAGCCTTTATATTTTATGTGAAATTATGTTTTAGCAGACTATTGTTAAAAAACTATAAATCATTACTCAAAACCAAAACTGAAATAATGGAAGATCTAAGTAAATTAATTTGCCTCACTGTATCTTTGGGAAATTCAGATGGATTGTTTTCTATTGCCCTTGCCACCATGGATTGTTGCTTAGATTTTATTCTAAGATCCTTCTCTGAAACTGTCCCAATAGCATGTACATAAACTGCATTTGCAAATGACCTGCCATTGTATCAGGTGGCTTCTTGGAGTATATACTCTATATACAAATACCTTCACCCTGGAACAGTTATTCTGGCCTTGCTTTAGTTGTCATTGTGCTTATGAATTCAACTCCCAATAGTTAGTTGTACTCCAGTACACCATCTGTGAAGCTTTTTGCTCTTCTTTTCATAGCAGATTCAAAAGAGCAGCTTAAAACATATATAGTAATACACAAGCCATTATTTAGTCAACATAAAGTATAGTATTCTATTGCTTGAATTAATATCTCCTTCTCTTTGTAGAGTTATAGGGAGAACTTCAGAGTCATTACTTTCAGGGTCTGTTTTCTGGCTGCAACAGAAATGAGCAATTGAACCCAACATTTAAATTGGAAAGGTACAGCAAGGGGAATGACAGCAATAACTAAAAAGTAGGGTAGGCCATAAACATGAATGGTTTGTGGTCCATGCTTTTGTTACACATTCAGGAGTGATGGGAAATTTATCAGCATCCAGATCTCTTCTGCTGTGGGTGGCCGATGCCCAGAGTTACATGATCCTAAGTCTGTGATTCTTTAGTCCCATGCAGTCCTTCTATGTAAAATTCTTTGATTTAAAAAATTAAAGCCTGTTATAGACAACTCAATAGTTCTTACTCTTGTCATGTAGCACTTAAGGATAATAGGGTTCCAGGCACTGAGATCCTTTAATGTAGAGCAAGCTTGTCCAATCCCTGGGCCATGGGCTGCATGTGGCCCAGGACAGCTTTGAATGTGGCCCAACACAAATTTGTAAATTTTCTTAAAACATGAGACCTTTTTTGCAATTTTTTTTTTTTAGCTCATCAGCTATTGTTAGTGTTAGTGTATTTTATGCGTGGCCTAAGACAGTTCTTCTTTTTCCAATGTGGCCCAGGAAAGCCAAAAGTTTGGATACCCCTGAGTAGAGCATTAAAGGCCATTTTGCTTGTTAGATCTTAATAGCAAAGCAATCCTGCAATCTGGGATTCTGAGTGCTAGCATGGCAGGACAATTCATTGCCTATTCTCTATAATGCCTTCTGTATTATCAGTTATACTTCTGTTACAAAGAGGAATGTACAAAATTGAAACTTAAGAGTAAGAGCTCTGTGGAGCTGCTGAAATGCATTTGCTGCTGGTAATCTCTCAGTTGCTGATACTTAGGGGTAAGCCAATTTGAGATTCTCTCCAGAGTATGGTTTGGTAGAGAAGACTGGACAGTGGATATAATGTTTCTAGATGACCAGGAGGGTGAGGAAGGTTAGAAGGGTTACTAAAACTTGAATAAGATATATTAACAGAAGCGGGTAGGTATGGGCAGTGAAACAATAGTTATATGTGACCATCCTCAAAACAAGACAGACCGAACCATTCCAGTGCTGCTCTGGCTAGCCCAAGTCTGTAGATTATAGCTCCCAGACCTCTCTAAAATCGACTTTCTCTTCTTCATGCGCACCAGCATTTCCATAATTCAAACATTATTCTTAGGAAGAGGAAGAAAACCACTTTGTTATTTGTGGAAGATAATTTTGATGAACATTTTTGTCATTGTCTGGCTTCCTTTGAACCAGCCTCTTTACTTTCAAGGCAGTTAATCTGTTTAGTTTTATCTGATAAGGGAAGATGTGAACAGTACTTCCCTTATAGGGTTGTTTTAATAAGTACATGAGAGAATGCATGTGAAAGCACTGAACATGGCACTTGACATGTAGTGAACATCTGGGAAATGTTACCTTATCATCATCATTGTCATCTTCATCTTTGAAGATCTACTATTAAGGATCTAATGCTGCTCCTGATTTAGCCAAAAACTGTCAGTTGCCAGCTTTCCTATAATGTTTTGACCATTCTTTACTTGGACACTAAGTTTATCTTAACTACTTCCATCTTACTAGACTGTAAACTCCTCAAGGGTAATGGCCGGTTGAATTCATTTTTTAAAGGTTTATTTTATTGTTTGAGAGAGAGAGAGATATAGAGAGAGAGTGGGGAGGGCCCAGACCAGTCTCCATGGTTGTATATCATTAGTTTTGACATAGTCTTATTCCACAAAGGTGGATGTGGGGCCATGTGGAGTGGGAATCAAACTGGGTACCTTCCACATGGGAGGCACACCCCAGTTCAGCATATGGGTTTGAACGGGCTGGGCCTGGGTCCAGTCGTGGGACCTCACTGTTGCAAGGCAAACACTCAACCTATTGAGCTATCCCAGCATCCCTGAATTTATTTTTATATCCTTGACACCCAGCAATCGGTCTGATGCAATTGAAGTGGTAAATAAATATATGTTGGAAGAATATAGTGTATCAGTGACTTGTACCCATGTTTTCGGTTTTGTTTGTTTTGTTTATATGTGGCATTCTCAAAAATCAGTCAATATAATTCACCCTTGTTAAATGAAAAGAGGAAAAAAATGTCATGATTAAAAGGCATAGAATTTAAAAATAAGATGATATGATGATGTTCTTAGAAAATTTAAAATACAGTGATACCTTGGAATCCAAATGCCCCAAAACTCAAAACAAATTGGAATCTGAAAGAAAAAACCAAGCAAATTTTGCCTTGGAATCTGAATGCTGCTTTGGAATCCGAATACCAACATGTTGTTCGCATGGGACATATCAACTGTACGGCCTGTAGCTTTATCCAAATGCCCACTCATCTTGGAACTCGAACATTTTAGAACTTGAACAAGGTTCTGGAATGGATTAAGTTCAAACTCCAAGGCATGACTGTACTACAAATGAGATATTAAAGTTAATAATGAAATTTAGTAAGATTGATGAATGCAAGTTCAATATACAAAAGCCAATTATATTTTTATATACAAATTGAAATCATTTAAAAATCAATTACTGACACCATTTATAATAGCATGAACTTGTAAAATACCAGGTACGAATATAACAAATTATGTAAGACTCTGCATGGAAAACTATAAAACTTGGCTTATAGAAAATTTTAGAACCCTAAATAGAGTGATGTTTGTAGATTTAAAGATTCAATTTGGTAGAAATGTTAATTCTCTCCAAAATTGATAGATCCAATAGAATCCCAACAAAAATCTCAACTCTCCCCCTACCACCTCTGTAAACTTCAAGTTGATTCTAAAATTAATATGGATATGCCAAGGACCTTTCCATATTAATGGAAATCAATGACCAGAGCAGTCATGAAGAAGAAGGACAAAGCTGGAATATTTATACTACCAGATACCAAGACTTATTATAAGAGTATTATTTAAGGTAGTATGATATTGGCATAAGAATAGACACGTAGATCAGTAAAGTAGAATAGAGAGTCCAGAAACAGATCCAAACATATATGAGCACTTGGTTAATAAAAAAGGTGGTACTGCAGAGTGGTGTTTAGGGGTATTTTTCCCCCCAAAATGGTGCTGGGTCAATTGGATATTTACTAAAAAAGAAAGAATCTTGACTCTTAGCTCACATTATATCCCCAAACCATCTTCAGTTAGATTGTAGATCTAAATGTGAGAGATAAAAGTTAAAACAATAAAGATTCCAAGAAAAGAATAGGGAAAGATCTTCATGAGCTAGCTGTAGGGAAAGATGACTTAAACAGGAACCAAAAAAGTACTGAAAGAAACTAATATACTGGTATTGAGAATAGACGACATCTGAAAATTAATTTCCTAGAAGAAAATATAAAATTTAAGTATGTAAATTAACTTCCAATTTCAAATAGTAACATTATGTAACTCTTAACTTCTACAATTAATATTTTAAAATATAAAAGTATCTTTTTGTTCCAATTATCATGATTCAAAACCTTTATATATATATACTGTATGTATGTATGTATGTATTTATTTATTTATTTATTTATTTTTTCCCCCCTATAATATATTGGGATGGCAGGTTGAATTTTTTCACTAGAAATCAAGGTCACATTAACTCACTGACATCCTTTCAGTCTTTAATAGCTCTTATCTAACAGTACAAACTATTGGCCATTGGTTTTTAATATTAAGTGGAGCTTGTTAACTGAATGATATTTTTTTGATGTTGATAATTATACCTTCATGTTTTAAATATATCATCTCGTGACCATCTGTTAGGTACAGAAGAAAGATCTTTGAACTTCTACATTTATTTTATCTTTTGCAACTTCAATTTTTATATGATTTTACAACATACACAATATATTAGTAATGTTAAAAATATCAAGTATTTAAAGTAAATATATATATGGCAGCATTATAGACTCAAACATTTTTACTTATAGATGTGTTCAGTCAAAGAGAAGTGCTGACCACTGCTTTAATTTAAATGCTTTACTCAGAACAGAAACTGTTGCCTGAATTCTTGTGTTGTGTTCATGATTTAGACAGTTTTATATCCAGTTCTCTGTGGCTGCAGTTATTGAGTAGGTAGTTTTCCTATGGGATGTTTTGGTTGACTCATACTTGGTTAGGGCTTGATTTTCTTGGGATGTTCACTGTGATGTTTTAAATTAAAACATATGGGTGCGTGTATGCAATAAAAATTAAATTATAATGTGGCTTTTTAAACTTCGAAAGAATATTTGTTATGAAGTGTGGTAAGATTTAAGTCAGAAATGGGTAATCTTTAATTTTAATTAAGTACTTTTTTGTATCCTAGGCTGACCAGATATCTGGCTTTCACATAAGATCAGTTCTCTGCGTACCTATTTGGAATAGCAACCACCAAATAATTGGTAAGATATTACTTAAATTTCAAATATCTTTTTTAAAGAAATACAAATTTACTTTTAAATATACTCATATCTTCTTTATGTGTTCCTCTTTTTATACTCAGTACTCATCAACCTTTCTGTCTTATACTCCTTTATAATCTTATAGGTGCAAACTCCTGATGAATCAACATTAGTCAGAACAATGAACAAATATTTATTCCTTTAAATAAGAACCAATAATCCTGAAGTGGTGAAGGATCTCAGAAAGGAACCAGTAGAATTATCTTATCTTACTAAGAGAGAGAGAGAGAGAGAGAGAGAGAGAGAGAGAGAGAGAGAGAGAGAGAGAGAGAGAGAGAGAGAGAGAGAGA
>PVKE010035290.1:0-16954 GCA_004027555.1 Craseonycteris thonglongyai | reverse complement strand
AATTGCAGTCATTTCTGGCAACATGGATGGACCTAGAGACCATCTTATTAAGCGAAATAAGTCAGACTGAAAGAATCAGGAAACACATGACCTCACTTATAGGTGGAATATAAAAGTGAAAGTAACAAAGACACAGAGACCTATGGACACACTCAATAGCTTGGTGATTGCCGGAGGGAGGGGGAGGAGGAGGGAGGGATAGAGGGAGGGAAGGTGGGAGAGGGCATGAGGCTCTTTAGATGCAGAAATCATGGGAGCCAAGCCCCTTAGAGTGCTGAAATAGGGTGGACTCCTGGCATTGTCTAACTCTCACAAGACTTCTTTCAGGGAAGTGTAACTTCTGACTTCTATTGTCATCAGCATACATAGTAGGGACCTTGGCCTCTGGTGACCCTGGCAGCAACTCCAAGTAACTCACCCACAACCGCCAAACCCAGCTGTGTTTCTGCTTTTCACAAAGGCACCTCACAGTGCCCTGCTGGATGCCCAGCTCCATGGGAGGGCCTCTCACAGCCAGGAAGAGAAGGAAGGAGAAACAGTGGCACACACACGGGACACCAGGACCTTGCTGACTCCAGCAGTCTGTGAGTACACAGCGCAGGGCTTGGCAGTCCTGGAACTGCCCATCTAGCTGCCTCTTCCCCTGTGACCTGGGACTTTGTCAGTCATCCTACCGGATCAGAGAAGCCCCACAAAATGGTTGTCGAAGTCTTTGCAGGTGCAGCTGCGGTATATCATACCCAGAGGAGTCTTACTTCCTTGGGACTAAGAAAAAGGCCAAAGAGCAACTGTTCCTAGCAGGCCAACGTAACAAAACAGTGTTGGAGGAAATGCATAATTTACAAGAGCCATGGTAAGTGATCCCTGCACACAGGAAGGCAATGTGGGAAGCCAACTGCAACAAACGCCTGGAGCCCGACACTGTGCCAGGTCCCATGAGGGCCACTTTAGGGGTGGCAAAGGAGATGCAGTGCCACCAGGAATTAGGAGATTGGTCTCTAGACTCAGTCAGACTTTATTCAAACCCAGCTGCCGCACTAGGAAGCTGTGTGATCCAGGCCAAGTTCATGATTCTTTCTGAGTTTTGACTCCTCACCTCTAATACAGAGGGATCCCTCTATCCCAGTGTGAAAGGATCAAATGATATAATCAAGTGCTTAGAACACACTGTTAATGTTGTCTTTTGATGCACAGAAGTTCCTGATTTTAATGCAGTCTAATTATCAGCCTTTCCATTTTAGATTAGTGCTTTGAGGATCATATAACATAAATCTCTCTCTACCCCCAGGTCATGAAGACATTCTCCTCACTTAGCTGCTTTATTGTTTTTTATTTCATATTTAGATCTATATTCAGCTGGAATTTTGTGTGTGTGTGTAACTTTAGTATCCATCAGAAGACACCATTAAAGGAGTAAAAGGGTAAGCCACAGACTTAGAGAACATATTAGCCATCTGGATAATCAAAGGACTTCTATCCAGAATAGATGAAGAACTCCAACACATCAGTACAACCCCATAAGCAAAGACATGGAAATGTCACAAAAGATGTCCCGAAGAACATGGCCATTAAACATAGGAAAGCGATCTCATGAGTCATCGGGAAAGTGTAACTAAAACCGTGTAAGACGCCACTAAATAACCTCCACCCTGAATGGCTAGCGTTGAAAAGACTGGTAATTCCAAGTGTCTACAAGGAGCTCTCCTCAAGGAACTCCCTCTGCTGCTGAAAGGGGAAATTGCTGTGACCACTTTGGAGAAGTGTTTGGAAATATCTGCTCAAGCCAAAGCTATATCTTATGGTTCAGAGTTCCTCTCCTTGGTACATGCCCAATAGAAATGCTTGCACTTAATCAGTAAGGTGACCAGACGCCCCGCTTTTGGCAGGACAGTCCCGATTTTTAACAATTTGTTCTGCGTCCCGCAGCATTTTTAAAAAGTCCCGATTTTTGGAAAGAATGCATGACAAGCTAGGGAACGGTGGGAGATAGACCAAATTTTTAATCAAGAACCCCCTCCCCCCCGGTCAATGGTGTCCCACTTTACCAATGTTAAAATCTGGTCACCAAGATATGGAACAGGCTAGAGAAATACTACCTGCAGTAGCTAGATCACCCTATACCCACCCATTAATTATCACACCATTTCTTTCTGACGTTTATACATCCTCCTGAACTCCCTACATACATTCTTACTTCTCCCTATTTGCCAACATTTTTATGACTCCTTCTAAAGTGGATTTCACCCCAATTTCCTAAATAAGTGTGATTTTAATACCAATGTCACTAAAGAAAATTCAGAAAAAGCAACTTGCTCTTAATTGGTCACAAAGGAATTAATTTCTGTGGGAGCAGGACATACTCTTTTCGAGATCCCCTTATAATATAATGGCTTCCATTGGTTGAGCCCCATCTATAGGACTTCGTGCTTTGCATACAGTATTTTTACTAATATATTTTTAAATAATTTTATAATTTCTTTTTTTTAAATAAATCTTTTTTTTTTAAGTTTTATTTATTTAATTAATTTTTTGACAGAGAGAGAGAGAGAGAGAGATACAGAGACAGAGACAGAGAGAGAACTGAACTGGGGGCACTCCCCAGTTCAGCATATGGGTCCGCGCGGGCCGGGGCTGGGATTCGATCCTCGGTCCCCGGCACTACAAAGTGAGAGCTCAACCCACTGAGCCATCCCGGCTTCCCCATAATTTCTTACATTTATATTTTAAGTAGCTTAATTTATTTAATTAAAAATAAGTTATTTGTAATTCATTCTATTTATTTGTGTCTGAAGTCATATATAATGAATTATTTTGTAATAGCATTTTATAACTGAATAGGTATATCATTATCCTCATTTTTCAGATGAGGAAACTGAGACTCAAGGAAGTTAAGTAAGTTGGCCAAGAACACACAGCTAGTAAGTGGCCAGCAAAATTCAAACCTGGGTCGATCTGATTCTAAAGTCCACAGTCTTAGCCACTAGGCTATCTGCAGGACTTGCATATTTAGCACTGGCCTAGCATTGATGTTATGGCCCCAATATTGTCATTCTTGTCCTTTTAGGTAAAGAGAAAGGCAAGCTCTTTAAAAGGAGAAGGAAGAGTGTCAACATTCTGGTATTTTAGAGTGAATTCATTTAAGGGTAAGGGTGTTTGCCATGTGTCTGTTTCCACACTGGGCACCAGGTTAGCAATAGTATTTTAGGAAGACAGATCTAGTCCCTGCCCTCACAGAACTTTACTGAGAAAAACTGCCAGATAGGCAACTAAGCATTTATCTCAGACATCATTCAACATTATTTCTCACAGTTGCCCTGTGCCTGACATTGTGCTGGCTGCTGGGGACACACTGGGTGGAGGAGACAAACCCAATTCCTCTCCCAGCTTAGTCTAGCAAGGAAAGATAGTGAGGACACAGGCGAGGATAATTCGATGCAAGTTATTACAACAGACATTTGGGGCACACGGGAGCTGCCGGAAGGAGAACTGGGCCGACAGGTGGGATTGGGGGTTGCCATCCTGTCCTGGCCTTATGCTTGGAGGAAGGCCTAGAGACTGCTGAGCTGTCAAGACTTGTCCAGACGACCAGAGTGACTTCCTAAGTGCTCTTTCATGTGCATGCCAGCCAACTCAGAGATAATAGCTAAAAATTATAGCATTGCTTAACATGGGCCAGGTGCTGCGCTTTATACTTATCACCTTTACTCCTCACAGCAACCCTATCTGAGAGTGTGTCTGTTTACAGGAGAACCCGAAGCACAGGGAGATTAAGCCACCCGCCCAAAGTCATATAGCTGGTGAAAGGAAGCGCCTGGACGGGCTCCAGGCAGAAGGCTCCCGCACCTGCACCCCTCCACCACACTGAACTGCCTCTCTATCTAGAAATCCCCATAACACCAAGTGCTTAATGTCACTAATCAACGCTATAGCTGCCCCAAAGCTGATATTTTGTACACAATAGGCACAGGGATGTAGCCAGAGGTATGCTGGCAAATATTTAATATCCATCTTGCCAGGTTTGTAGTATTGACAGATTTCCTGGGTGTAAATACTCCCACCATAGTTGATTTCAAGCTACCAGGGTGATGTCTCTGAATGTGGACTTGAGAAGAGAGGCCCAGTCTCATCTCAGATAGTATTTCTACCATACTGATCCAACAGATGTAAATAACCTCAAAAGTGTAGATCCTGGTAAGTATGGTAAAATAATTAGGCAGTGCTATAGTCCGAGTATGTATGACCTTGTTTTAAATATAATGTGTTTAATTTTATGTTTATGGAATTTAGCTTTTGAAAATGACTGTTTAACAACAGCTTGCAAAATATGTGAAAATTTAGCAATAGGCTTTTGCAAGCCAGGAGTCCGCCGCGTATCGCCACAGGTTCTCTGTTTGACTTGATTCTAAACTCTCATTACCTGCCTCTGCCTCCTTTGTGACCTTCAGTCCCCTCCAAAGTCACCACAGGAGAGAAGAAGGAGAAGGGAGAGGTGTGAGCAAGAACAAGGCACGTCATGCAGGGGCAGTCACTGTGCTCAGTGCTTTACTGCTGTTAGATATTTCACCATCCCATTAAGCTCATGGGAAAGAGAGTCATAAATACCCTCATTTTGGTTGGACTTTTTGCCATTGTGTCTCTAGTGCCTGGAACCATGATGGACACAGAGTAGGCACTCCATTAATATTTCTGAAATGAATGAATAAACAATCTAAGGATACAAGCCAATTCCTTCACCTATGTACAGGGCTCTCTGTGATCTTGTCCCTGCCTTCTCCAGCCAGCCGCCTCCCACCACACACAGGGTACACATCCCCTGGGCCCAGGTCATGCTGGGAGGCACTGCTCAGACTTGCTCATGCTGTCCTCTCATCCCAGACGGACTGTTTTAAACGGGACAGAAAACAATGGTACTGCCCCATTTTATATGGTACCTATGGTCAGCCTAATCTCATTGGGCTTAATTCAAGGTGTCAGTTGGCTGATCATAGGTACCATTTGAAACGGGGCAGTACCATTGTTTTCTGTCCCGTTTAAAAAGGTGCAACTGGTCAGCCTACCTAGAAGGAAGGCCATTTTGCCTGGCTTGCCTTCTTGAGTCAGGTTTCCCCAGAAAGAGACTTTAGAGAGAGATTCACATGAAGGAATTATATTGATGAGTGCTCTTGGGAATAACCCCTGTGAAGGAGGGAAAAAGGCAGGACTAGGCAGGGGGAAAGTTGAACTGTAATGCAATTGCAACAAAGTTCTCAGCTGATCCCACTGAGGCTCAGCTAAAAAGATGGCTTTCAGAACTGTCCTAGATTGAGGCAAGGGGGTGGGCCTTTGTACCTCCATCCACCAATCATTTGATGAGGGCCAGCCAAAGGAGGGGATTAACCTTGGGTGAAGCAGCTCCCTTTGACCAGTGGGAAGGCCCAGGCAGGGATTCAGCTTTGAGCCACCAGCAGATAACATGCAGGGCAGCTGGGAAATGAGTGCCTCGCTCCTAAAGCAGGATTTGGGCTGTGGCTCACACAGCATACACTGCACCTCCTTCCTCCTTACAGGTAAGAAATGATTTAATTGCAGCTAACCTGCCTCGGGAAACCTACCCTGACTTTACTTATTCCCTCAGCAGCTGAGCTTTCCTAGCATCCAGGGCTCACCTCATTGTGTTAAAAGTGACTGTGTGTCTGTTTCTTCCACTAGACTGTAAGAGCTGGAAGGAGGAAAAAAAAAAAAAAAATATATATATATATATATTTTTTTTTTTCCTCCTTAAATATATATATATATATATTTAAACATTTGTTTTCTTTTTGACAGAGACAGAGAAAAGGGGAAGGGCCCAGAGCAGTCTCCATAGTTGTACATCATCAGTTTTCAACACGGTTTCACTCCACACAGGTGGGCAGGGGACCACATAGGGCAGGAACAGGACGGGGACCTTCTGTATAGGAAACATGTTCCCATGAACTGGGGGCTGAACTGGGGGCCTCCCACATAGAAAGCTTGCCCTGGTGAGAACTGAACTGGGGCCACACCCCAGTTCAGCATATGGGTCCGTGTGGTCCCCAGCTGTGACTCAATCTCTGGTCTCCAGAGCTATAAAGCGAGCACTTGACCTGCTAAGTTATGTCAGCATTCCTATATTATTTTTTTACCTACCGGTATGTCTCCTAACACGCTTAACTTGATGCCTAGCTTCACCAGGGGAAACCGTAAGTTAGTAATATGACTCTATACAGTCATGCACTACCTAACAACAGAGCTGCATTCTGAGAAGTGCATCATTATGTGATTGTGTTGTTATAGGAACATTATAAAGGGTATTTATGCAAATCTAGGTGATCCAGCCTAAGCTACATTATATGACACTATCATATAAGTTAGGGGTGTCAAACTGGCGGCCCTCGAGGTAATATTTTATGGCCCACGTTGCTCTGAAATAAAATGAAAATAGAAAAAATTGTTATGAAGAAAATAGCGCTTAGGGGAGATCGAGGCAATACCATACACACAATTCCCTCGTTAACCCTTTAACTACTGAAGACAAGTATCCACGCGGCCCAGTGCCTTTCCTGGGGGCCTGTGGGTGTGTATAAACGTGCTGACTCAGTTCCAGCGACGTTTGTAAATGTGATGTGGCCCGCGTGAATCTTGCCTGTTGCACCAAATGGCCCGTGTTTTAATTGAGTTTGACAGCCCTGATACAAGTGATCCGTCATTGACTGAAATGTCATTGTATGGCACATAACTGTATCATAAAACTAAATCTACAGTTGTCTCTATTTCTAAATATAGACAATTTAACAGTAATGGTTAAGAGCAATGATGCTGGACCCAAATTTTCTGGATCCATTTCCTGACTCTGTCACTTTTAGCTGGATGACCTCAGCCAAGTTGCTTAATTGCTCTGGGCCTCAGGCTTTTCACCCATGAAAAAGAAAAATAGTAACTACCTCTTAGGATTGTTGAGTTAATGCAAAGTGCTTGGAAGAGTGCCAGGCACATAGTAAGTCTCCAATAAATGTGAGCAATTATTACCAAAGGCACGTGTATTTTCAGCAACTCAGTTTAAATTGTTAGAAATGACTGAGTAGAAAAAAAATCCTGGAACCCTTGGCTCTCAACACAAATGCATAAAGATGGATGTTTAGCCTTCATTTCAATCACCTCACTTCTTCATCTTCACACACTGTAAAGTAGCATGTCAGACATTCCAGAGCAATAACTCCAGTGAGTCAGTTGAAGACTTTCTTTAGTATGCACTAGTCAGACACCATTTCCATACCCACCCTATGGAAATCAGCTTCCAGCTGACAAAGGCATTGCAGCAACCTTCGTTTTCCACTGATTTTCAGACACTACATTCCAGTTTTATGGAATGAAGAACATGTTATCTTCTTTACATTGAGCTATTTTGTGAGCTGTTTGTTTACAGTGGTGCAAGAATTAAGCCACCACAGATCTGCAGGTCCTGAGTGACCACTTCCCTTGTCCCACCCTCCATGCATGCAGTGCTCCACTCAAAGGGCCCTGCCACTGCTAGAAAAAAAGATATGGAGAGATTTCCTGTCCTCTGTTGATTACCTGAGTGCTCGTCTTCATTCTTCAGAAGAAGCAAAGGGAAGGAAAGAGAGACAGAAGAGTGGAAATATGGGAATATGGGGAATTCTTCAAGGAGGGGAAGTGAAATAGGCTCCCCTCTTTCCCCAGAGCAACCTTTTTCCTGAGACCTGAGAGACTCTTGTTGAAATTCTGGTGAACCTAGCAGCCAGATTTTGGGCTCTCATTCTTCAGTGTGAAATCCTTCATTCAAGGTGTCTTGAGAAATGCTATCCAGATAAGTTGTGGAGGTCCAGAGCCTTGAATTGCTGATTGTGGCAAGTTTGCTTATTACCATAGTTTTCCATGTATAAGATGACACTTTTGCCTAAAAGTGTTAGACCATAAATTGGGTTAGTGTTGAGTTAGAAACGTAGGGGTTGTTTTATATATGGGGGCATCTCATACATGGTAAAATACAGTAATTTATTAAAAACCAATACCATAGAACTACTATGCAGTAGAAGTCATTGCAGGCACCAGTAAGAAATAAGATAGACATAGTCCTTCCCATCCTCAAGGAGCCTATGTTATAATGGGGGAAGGCACAATCAACAAATAAACATAAATGAACAGGATTCTGTAAGGTGTTATGCAGGACTAATACTACATAGAACACAACATAGAGTGATGGTCCTCCATTATTTTGTAGGAGCTACTTTATTTAGATCAGACAGCCTCAGAAGCCAGCTTTGAAAGCATGACCATTGACCTGAATGACAAGAATATGTCTCAAAGCTCAGTCTAGGGGAAGCCGGGATGGCTCAGTGGGTTAAGTGCTCACTTTGCAGCCCCGGGGACCGAGGATCGAATCCCAGCCCCGGCCCGTGCAGAACCATGTGCTGAACTGGGAGCTCCCCCAGTTCAGTTCTCTCTCTGTCTCTGTATCTCTCTCTCTCTCTCTCTCTCTCTCTCTCTCTCTCTCTCTCTCTGTCAAAAAACAATTAAAAATAAATAAATAAATAAATATTAAAAAAAAAAAAAAAAAAAGCTCAGTCTGGACTAGATAGTGTTTTTCTCTGGAACTTTATAAGCCAGGGTCTCACAAGGAGACAAGGTCCTGCTAAGGACATTTTGATAGACGATTTTTTTCCACAAAGTGAAATGACCATGTCAACAGGTGTGAACAGTTCTATAGCTCTTGTTAAATGTCCTAGATGGCTCTCAGGAAAGACAGAGCCAATTTATGGCACCAGCAGGAGTGGGTGTCTGCCTCTTTTCTAAGATCTGCTTCTAAGCTGGACATTATCAATATAAAGAGAGGAAGTCATTGAAAACAATTTGAAGGACTTCTTGGTCATATAAAAAAATTCTCAAAGCCTTTCTATAACCCTACTAGTAGGTATACGAGGGCTGTCCAGAAAACTTCCAGCCATTGTCAATATAATGAGAATGAATACATGGCTGGACACTTTTCAGACAGCCCTCGTATATAACTTTAACCTAACCTTAATTCTGCTACTCTACAAAGAGGCCACTTTAGGGGCCTTCCTTGGGCCTTTGTCTTGACGTCACTCACCTCTAAAATGCTCTTTCCAGATAATTGTGTGGCATCCTTCCTTCCTTCTGTCAGATTTCTGCTCAGGTATAAACTTAAAGGAGAGGACTTTCCTCTTCACCTTACCTGAAATGCTCCTCCGCCCACCCTGTCACTCCCTTCTTAATTCACAGAGCCTTCTTCACCACCTGGCATAGTATGTACCTTTCTTGTTTTTATAGCCATTATCTGTATCCCTCCACTAAAACATACATTTCACGAGAACAGATACTTGGTCTCTTTTATTCATTTCTCTGTACCCAGTGCCTAGAAAATGCCTCAAACATAGTAACTGTCTTTGAATAAATGAGTGAATGAACACACGTGTCCGATGACATCATAATTAAGTGCTTGGCATTCTTAAAAGTAAGTGCTAAAAACCTAATTGGTGGATCTTAAAAGTTTGCTAGTCATGGGTTCTTAACTCCCATGCTATTTATGAGTCCTCTTAACCCAAAAATGTATGCTTACAACATTTAATGTGTGAGTTCTGGTGGGAGCTAGACCTGCTGAAGTGCTTGATAGGTACCGAAAATTCAACTTTAGAACTACTGTTCCAGTGACTAGTGTAACCCAGAAATCACAAATGGGTAGCCCTAGAAACTGAACTTGTACACACCAACTTTCATTTGGCCTATATAAGATTGACTGGCAGACGGTTTTTAAAAGTTTAAAAGTTTTGAATTAGTTGCCTCCAAATGAGAAGATCAGAATGTTTCATATTTCTCAGTTCTCTTAAAATTCACAAGACCTGGCAACACTTAGCCCACATTCCCAGCTGAAGATGAGCAATAGCAGCACCCCCACCCCCCAGAAGGGCCTGTCCCCTTCAGGTGGCCTCAGTTCCCCCTGATCTCTATGGCTCCTCTGATTTAGAAGCTTAGTGTGGGTGGCCATTGATCATCAGACTCATACTGTTGTTTTTCTTAACCCTAGAACCGTACCCTGGAGTACAAATGGAAAAAAATTTTTTAAATTGCTTGTAACTTTTAAAAAATGCAACGGTTTATTTCGTGCGTTCGTGTATTTGCGGGGGGGGGGGGATGCACCGATACCTCAGTTGGACGGTAGTCCTGTTGGCAAGTGAACGTGACACGCTTCTTGTGGGGCACACATGTACCCCAGGGTACGATCAACGTAAGTATTTTAATTTGATTTTTTATTATTTCGTTTTTTCATGCTTTTTTTATTGCTTTACAATATGAATCTAAAAGAAGGTTGTATGACATCTTTATGTACATATTTTATCAACAAAAAACTATAAAACATCTCCTTCTGACTGCACTACAATAGATGAGCAGTTGCTTGGTTTTAGAGGTAGATGTCCATTTCGTATGTATATACCTTCAAAGCCAGATAAATATGGAATTAAACTACTAAGGCTTTGTGATGCCAAAATGTATTACATGATAAATAGTATAGTATGTACAGGAAAGGATTCTACTCCTCGAGGAATACCTGTTGCTGAATATTTTGCTCTTGAGCTGTCAACTACAATACGCAACACTAACAGGAATATAACATATGATAATTGGTTTACCTCTATACCTGCCGCTCAAAAACTGCTGTCCAAAAACGTAACTACAGTTGGAACACTAAAAAAAATAAAACAGAGCTACCTCAATATTTTACTGAAATCAAAGACCGTAACCTGAATACATCAATGTTTGCCTTTCATGATGAACTTACTTTGCTTTCATATGTTCCTCCAAAGCTCAGCAAAGGAAAAAAGAAAAACGTACTTATGCTCTCAACTATGCATTACGCTGCAGACAAAGATAAATCCGTGAATTTGCCTGATATTATAAGTTTTCACAACCAAACACAGGGCGGAGTCGATACGTTTGATCATCTTTGCCATACTTACAGCGTATCACGCAAAACTCGCCGCTGGAGCCTTTGCGTATTTTATGGATTACTCAATATCGTGGGAATTAATTCCATGATATTACTACATTCCTCAAATGCCACTAATAAGCAAACTTTTAATAATAGACGCACTTACCTGAAGTCTCTCGCTTTCGATCCTATAAAACCCTACTTGGAAGAAAGGTTTCAATACAGAACTTTACCAACATCCCTACAAGTGAGTATTGGAGACATATTGGGTAAAAAACGACCATTACCGCGGAAACTCCTTCCAAGTCAAGATCTGGAAGGTGTTCTTTCTGCCCAACGTCCAAGGACCGCAAATCACGCGTACAATGCGCCAAGTGCAGAGCTTTTATTTGTAATGAGCACCAAAATAAAATTTGCCAAAATTGTTATCTGGAGAGTTCCTAATTATTGTGCCTTTTTTGATAAATGCAACTGAAATTATTTTATAAGAAGGCTATGTAGTTGATTTTAAATAAATGTTTATTCTCTTTTTGAAAATGTTTTTTTCATTGGGGTGCACCTGTACCCCAGGGTACTGTTAATTAAAGTCTAATATGGGTACGGTTCTAGGGTTAAACCTGAATTAAGAGAAAAGTGAAACAAACTTCTGCCTCTATATTTCTTAAGACAGGTCCACTTCACTTATGTCTGTTACCTGTCTGGCCACTGCAGGAATTTGACTTGAGTCCCCTCACTTAACTCAACCATAAACCATACAGCGAAGGAAGAGAGGATCCGAAAATGTTGAGACTTGCTCAAGATTACATGGGGGCTGACTTGAACTCAGGTCTCTAACTCAATACGCTTTCTACCACACTGCCTTCTCCACTGAATAAAAAGCCAAGACACTTATATGTCCCTAAAAGCCATGCACACCTGCAAATGTCAGAAGTGAGCAACTTTTGAAAGTCATCTCTGTGTACCTGCCAAGCGCAAGAGACATCTAAGCGATGCTTGACCTAGTGAGTGAACAAACAAATGAATGAATCAAATTAGAATTTAATCTCAGGAAAAAGGAAGATTCATTCAAGAGCCACTTTTCACTAATAACTGAAGGTAGACTTTTATTTCTGACCCCTTATCCTGGTTTTCAATGGAATCAATTCTACCACATGAGATACACAGGTTCAGCTCACCACATGAAGGTGGCGCACAGCAAACTGAGTAGGGATAGCCACTCTGTCCCCTGGAGGACACAAATGTCCTTCGTGACCCTCCTATGCTCATTTGATTTTAAACACTGCAGGCTCCTTTAAATTCCCCACAGCTCAAGTTTCAAGTCATCAAAACTCCTGATTTGTCCTGATTCCAAAAGATAAGAAGCAGGTGACCGGAGCCGCTGGTGCTGGGAACTGCTGCAGAGGTGGATGTTTCTGCTGTCTGATCATTGATGATAACCAGGCTGGAGACGGGCCCTGGTTCTGTTTTTGAAAATTTATTCGTCTCTGTCTCCAGCTAATCATTGCCTCTCCTTGGGAAATAATTCTTATTCCGACCAGTGGCAATAAATGAGAGCCGCTTGACCAGTGGCAAGAAATCAGAGCCACGTGACTTTATTCGGAAAGTCGTTATCATCAGTATAGCATAACTTTAAAAAGCATTTGCTCCTGAATGCTTATATTGTCCAACCCTTGAGGACGCCAGCTGCCACTTCTAGTGGACCCTGTTTCTGTTTTCTTCTTTTTTAGCAATACATGTCTTGTTTTTAGGTAGATACATAGCCATCAAAGAAATACCACATTTCCCAACTTTCCTTGTAAACAGAAGTAGCCATGTGTGTAAGTTCTGGCCCAGGGGATGTAAGTAGAAGTGTCATGCATAACTTCCACAAAGGTGAGGCTGCCTGGAATGTGGACATAATAGCTGCATCTCCAGCAGTCATTTCAGACCATGGGGTGAAAGTAACTTGAGGATGACGGAGTAAGAGGAAAGAAGTTGACTTCCTAATGACGTCGGCGTTTTCTGTCATTTTCAGCCGAGTCTAATGCTAATTAAAGCTACTAAACGTTGGTCAAGAAGACTGGGAGCGGGGAGGCCGGGATGGCTCAGTGGGTTGGGCGCTCACTTTGCAGCCCTGGGGACTGAGGATCGAATCCCGGCCCCGGCCTGTGCGGATCCATATGCTGAACTGGGAGCTCCCCCAGTTCAGTTCTCACCAGGGTGAGACCCCGGCCCAGCTCCTGCCCTGTGCAGCCCTGCGCCCACCTGTGGAATGAAACTATGTGGAAAAACCAATGATGTGCAACTGTGGAGACTGTTCTGAGCCCTCCCCCTTCTCTCTATCTCTGTCTCTGTATCTCTCTCTCTCTCTCTCTCTCTCTCTCTCTCTCTCTCTCTCTGTTAAAAACAATAGAAATAAATCTTTAAAAGAAGACTGGGAGCTAACTTTGGTAAGTAGGCAGTTAAAGTATGTTTCGCGGGGAAGCCAAAACCTAGTTAAAACTTTCTTACTAGGGAAAATGGGGAAATGGAAAAGAACTAATGAGTTTTTACACCTTCTAACGGGTTTCCCGCCTTCTGTCTAGCCCATTCCAATTCATTCTCTGTATTTTTCTAAAACACAAGTATGATCTTAACACTCCCTTGTGTCAAGTTTGCGGATGGCACTTGAGAGCCTTTAGGATAAAATTTAGGTCCTTTGCTGAAAGCACAAGCTCCCCCCTGGCTGGCCTCTGCCCACCTCCCTGGTTTTTCTGCATCTCCCTACATGAGGGCTGCCAGAGTTCACAAATTAAAATATAGCTGCCAGTTCAATTTGCATGGCACATACTCATATTCAAAAATTATTTATTGTTTATCTGAAATTCAAATTAACTGGGTATGCTGGGTTGTTACCTGGCAACCCTACCCAACATTCACAGTTACTTCAGCCATAGTGACGAAAGCATATTTGCGATTCCCTGAACAGGTAATGCCACCTGAGCCCTATGCTGTTCCCTTGGCCTAAAAAGCCTTTCCCCTGCCCCTTTATCTGCTTAATCCCAACCTGTCCTTCAAACTCAGGCCAAGGGCACTCTTTTCTAAGAACATGTCCTTGACCATCCCAGGCAGTCCCAAAAATCTGATTTAGCTTCCTCTCCCCTGAGCTCTTAGGAGACCAGGGTAAACCTCTAGAAGAGCACTTGTCACTCAGTTTTACCACCATTCATGCTGTTGTCTGATTCCTCCCCTCAAATGCAAACCACGTGAGAGCCATTTCAACTATAAAATTGTATACCCCACATACAGTAGGTACTATATAATGTGTCTTTAAATGAATGAATGAGGCAACACAGTATAGCAAAAAGTGATCAGGGAAATGGAAGAGAGACCTGGGTTGGATGCTGGTTCTGTCCTTTCCCAGCTGTCAAATGAGGTCAACTGTACTTTCCTCTTAGGGGAGTTCTAAGGACAACTGATATGTTGCCCGCACATAGTGGTACTCAGCAGTATAAGTATCCTTCCTCCCTCCATCTGGTCCTGAGTGTTTTAGTGGGTACAGAGCTCATATTCACGTGAAACATCAAGGCTACATTTCCAGATAACCATCACAAGGACCTTCCCAGCTCAGTGAAGAGAAGAGCTGATGAGACACCAAAGCCAGGCCGAGAGAGCCTGAATCTCAATGAATAAAGGAGCGAACATTCTCCAGAGTCTTTCAAACACAGCTTTCTTATCTCAGTATTAAATACATTATCTGTGTTTAACCACTGAGTTATTTTTTCACACTACTGTTTATTCAGCTTTTTAAAAATTGATATACAAGGGGAAGCCGGGATGGCTCAGTGGGTTAAGCGCTCACTTTGCAGCACTAGGGACCGAGGATCGAATCCCGGCCCCGGCCGTGCGGATCCATATGCTGGACTGGGGAGTGCCCCCAGTTCAGTTCTCTCTCTGTCTCTGTATCTCTCTCTCTCTCTGTGTCAAAAATAAATAATTTTAAAAAATTGATATACTATTTACATATATTATTATATTAGTTTCAGGTATACATCATGATTTGATATATGTATATTGTGAAATGATCATCACAATAAGTCTAGTTAACATCCATCACAACACATATTTCCAATTTTTTTCTTATGATGAGAACTTTTAATATCTACTCTCATAGCAACTTTCAAATAGACAATGCAGTATTTGTTAACTGTAGTCACAATACTGTATATTATATCTCCATTACTTATTAATTTTATAACTGAAAGTTTGTACCTTTTCATCCCCTCCACGCATTTCACCCACCACCCACCACCCACCACCCCCTACCTCTGATAACCACCCATCTATTCTATGAATCTGTGGGGTTGGTTTTTTCTGGGTTTTTTTGTTTTGTTTTTAAGAGTCCATATATAAGTGATATCATACAGTATTTGCCTTTCTCTCTCTGACTTATTTCAGTTTGCATAAGGCCCTCAAGTTCTATCCATGTTGTTGCAAATGGCAAGATTTTCTTCTTTTTTTGTGTCTGAATAATATTCTACTGTATGTGTCTATTTTCTTTATCCATTTTTCTATTCTTCCATTGATGAACACCGAGGTTGCTTTCACGTGATAGCTATCGTAAATAATGCTGCAATGAACATGGGAATATAGTTTTTTTGTTTTTTGTTTTTTAGTTTAGTGTTTTAATTCCTTCATATAAATACCCAGAGATGAAGCTGCTGGATCATATGATAGTTCTATTTTTAATTTTTTGAGGAACCTCCATACTGTTTTTTATATAGTGCCTGCACAAATTTACATTCCCACCAACAGTACAGAAATGTTCCCTTTTTTCTACATCCTCACCTGCATTTGTTATTTCTTATCTTTTTGATAACTTCATTCTAATAGATATATCTCATTGTGGTTTGGGTTTGCATTTTTCTGATGATTAGTGATATTGAGCACCTGTTTGTAACTGCTAGCTATCTGTATGGCTTCTTTGGGAAAATGTCTATTTAGATCCTCTGCCCACTTTTTCATTACATTATTTTTTGCTATTGAATTGTACGAATTATTTTTCATACTAACGTCATACTGATTCTAAGGCTACGGCTCAAACAACTGGTATAAAAGTGAAAAAAATTAGCAACTGCTTCACCTACACAACACAGCCCACTTTATGGAGTCTGACTCTCTGTGGTAAGAAGCAGAATCGAGTAGGTGAGTGAGGTTTGTTGTAGGAGTGCATGAAGTTGGGGAGACAGGACCCTTGACCCCACAGGCAGGCCTCAGAGAAATGGAACCATGCTTTGGGGACTGAGAGACCTGGGCAGTAGGCTCCTGGGGCTTCCTACTTAGGAGTTTCAGCATTACATCATCTGGGCAACTCTCTGCCTATTGCTCCTGCTCTTGCTGCTTTTAACTGACTGATACCTCATATGCCCCAAGAGAGACATCCTTACGGATCCCCCATGACCAGGTAGCAGGGGCTTCCCCTGTTTCACAAAACTTTGTAGCAGGCCATTTCACAGGTCACGGATCAGCCTATAAACTGGCTTCTCTGGGGTCAGGTGCCCACATTGGACCCATCAACTTGACCAGGGTGACAGGCTACATGGCTAACTTATAAGTGGACTGTAGATGTGAAATATATGATTATTTGTCTATTTGCTGATGAACTGCTAAAACCATTTGCCACACAGATTTGGGGGAAGAGACGGTCATTTATCTTTTAAATGACAGTTTGGAGAGCGTGAAGAGCAAAGCCTGTTTTATTCCCCTCAAACTGTATTTGATGTATCTCAGTGGTTCCACCTCTCTCTTTTCAGTTCAGACATATTGGATTTGAATACTTTTTCTTTTTTTTTTTAATATTATTATATTTTATTGTTAAATTTAATGGGGTGACATTGGTTGGTAACAATCAGACAGTTTTCCAATGGACAACTCCACATCACATCACCCATGCATCCCATTATGTGCCCAGCTCCCAGAATCAGGTCCCACTCCAACCCGATATATCTGGTGCCCACTCCCCCCTCCCCACAC
>PVKE010035289.1:0-16963 GCA_004027555.1 Craseonycteris thonglongyai | reverse complement strand
AAAGCCACACAATTAAAAAAAGAACTGCCATCCTTAGAAATGCTCTCCTCTTTCTAGCCAAGAACATACTGTGATTCTTTTGATCAAAAATGAGGTAAAAATTGGAGGATACCAAGAGACAAGGATTCACCACAGAGTTTCGCTCTCCCTTTATTCTATAATTATTTCAAAACCAAGTATTGGTCAGATATTGTCTGCACAGCCTCCAACGGAAAAGGGATTTTTTTCTTACCTTTATGAATTGTCTCCAAGCTTAGAACTTGATAAATTTACTTGATAATTTTGATAAATTTACTTAACAATGAGGGTAAGTGGAAGAGACAGTGGCCTGTAGCCTGTGGCCTGAGGTTGAGCCTGGGAAGAATCAGTGGTTGTTCCAAGTTAAGGAGCTTTCTGGTTTAATAGTTTTGCTCAGAGAAGAAATTAAAGGCCCAGATGGCATTCATTCACAATGTTTTCACTTAAAAATATATGTATATAACATATATGTAATATTTTATGTATGACATATATATCATGTATATATACACAAACATGTGTAATACATACAGATATATACACACATATATATACTTTGAAATATGGCAGGTATTATGGGATGAATTGTGACCCCAGAATTTATATACTGAAGTCTTAACCCCCAACTCCTCAGAATGTGACTGTATTTGAATATAGGATATTTAAAGAAGTAAGTAAAATGAAGTCATTTGAATGGGCCCTCATCTGATATGACTAGTGTCCTTACAAGAAGTGATTAGGACACAGATGAACACAGAGGGAAGATTATGTGGGGACACAAAGAGAAGGTGGCCATCTATAAACCAAGGATAGAGGCCACAGAAGACACCAACCTTGCAACACCCTGATTTCAAACTTGTATCCTCCAGAATTGTGAGAGAATTAATTTCTGTTGTTTAGGTCGCCCAGTTTGTAGTAACTGTTATAGAAGCCGTAGCAAAGTAATATAACAGGAAATTTGTAAATATAACAATTGTCCTCCATTCTGGCAGCTGTTTCTTAGACGAGGCACATAGGCGTTGGGATAATTTCCTTAAGAGCAGTAGATAATATTCACACTATATTATTCTTATCTGTTTCCTATCAGAAGGAAAAATAATTAAGTGGGGTGTCATGTGGAGTCTTAAACCTTGGTTCAATCAGTGTCTGGCAAGAGACAGTTTTACTCAGATAATTCAACTGTAAAACTTTAGTGAAGGAAAGGAAGCCTGTGGGCCAAGTTAAGGGAACAAAGGATGAGAAGGCACCTGGAGAATAGCAAGAAGCCTTTACCATGTGGCCTGAGAAAGCTGGAGGATGGGCTTTACCCAAGCCCAGGGGAAGCTGGAAGCTATTGGAGGAGGGCAGAGTGAGGCAGCTATTGCCAGAACCTAGTGTTGAAGCAGAAAGGAGAAAGGGATGAACACTCTGACTGCTCCCTCCCTCCAGTCTCCTCCTCCCATTGGCTCTTTGTACCCAATAGCAAGCTAACCAGCTGGAAGCCTGGGTTACTCAACGCATAGGAGTCAGCCTCCTGAGACAGAGCCAGGCAGAGAAAGGCAAAGAATGGACTGGGGGCAAACAGAAAAACCATTGCCAGCCCCATGTAAGGGATTTCCCAAAGGTATTCCATAACACCCTCATACACTGAAAAGGGGGGGACAGAAGGACCCTAGACTTGGTGTCCTTCTCTTTGTGTGCCTTGTTGGATAGTCAAGGGCACCATCAAAAGGCATCAAGGATGCAGGAGGAAAAGCAGGTGTGAGCAGTCACTGGGTTGACTTTATTAACTTCAAAGGACGCATTGTCATTCACATGTATTCTTTTTCGAGCACCTGGTAATGCTGATTCTTGTTCTTTCCTCAAACTTTCTCAAATCGTCTTTGTCCCACATCTTCCACATTCTGATCCTATCCTTCTGATGACTTCCCCTAAGGCATTTGGGTTCCTCATTGACTTACTTCTTAGATGCTGTTTTTCTAGTTTTTGATCCATATCTCTTCTTACTTTGCAAACTCCATTCAGGGAAGCTAATCCAGTGGTCTTGCCAAGTCTCAAAATGCTGCAATCATTAATTCTTTGAGGCCCTATTATTCAAATAATTTGTGCTCTGCAAATTGCTAACATTAATCTTCTATGCTGAAATTTCAAGAGTTGGGCATTTCCAGTTATGTGATATTAAAAGTTCTCTTATTTTATGAATCTTTAAAAGTAACTTCAATGATAAAAAAACAAAGAACCCAATTAATAAAATGGGCAAAAGATTTGAACAGATACCTAACAAGAAAAAAATACAAAATGGCAAATAAGCATATGGAAAGATGCTCCACATCATACGTTACTAGGAAATTGAAAATTAAAACAGTAATGAGATACCACACCTATTAGAATGGCCAAAATCTTGAATACCAACAATACCAAATGCTGACAAGAATGTGGAGCAATAGGAGCTCTCATTCATTGCTATTGGAAATACAAAATGATACAGCCATTGTGAAAATTTTTTACAAAACTAAACATACACTTACCACAATGTCCAACAGTTTTGCTCCTTAGTATTTACCCAAATGAGTTGAAAACTTATGTCCACATAAAAACTTGCACATGAATGTTTATAGCACCTCTAGATATAATTGCCAAAACTTGGAAGCAATGACTTCCAGTAGTTAAATGTATAAACTATGGTACATATAACGAATGGGATATTATCTAATGCTAAAAAGAAATGAGCTATCAAGCCATGAAAAGACATGAAGGAAGCTTAAATGCATATCACTAAGTGATGTTGTGGGTTATTTTGGGCAGGGATTATGCTCATGACAAAGAATTGTATAAAATAACTCAAATAAAATAAAGTCCGCATCTTATTAGGCAAAATGAGTCAAACTGAAAGAATCAGGAAACATATGACCTCACTTATAGGTGGAATATAAAACTGAAAGTAACAAAGACGCAGAGACCTATGGACACACTCAATAGCTGGGTGATTGCCTGAGGGGAGGGTGGAAGGGGGCACCAGCATTGTGGACACACTCAATAGTTTGGTGGTTACCTGGGGAGCGGGGAGGAGGGGAGAGGAGGGGGAAGGGAGAGTTGTGGAGGGAGGTGGAGTAGACACCGGATATGTGGTGATGGAAGGGGAGCTGATTCTGGGTGGTGAGCACATAATGCGATGAATGGGTGATGTGATGTGAACTTGTACATCCAGAAACTATCTAATTGTTACCAACCAATGTCACCCCAATAAAATAAATAAATAAATAAATAAATAAAGTCCTGTTATAAAAAACAACAATTATAAAGCTTATATGACTTCTAGTAATACCCCCCGCCCCCAATAGAAGTTGTAAATAAGTACTCAGCCACAGTGGAGGGAAAAAGTACCTGTATATATAGAATAATCCCAATAAAGTAAAAACACATATATTATAGATATTCAAATGGAAAAAAAGCCCATGAAGAAGTATATAATAGTTAATGATTTTTCTCAGGTAGTGGAATTAGAGGTGAATTTTTCTTTACATTTTTTGTATCTTCCACATTTTTTGTAAAGAACATGTGCTCTATTATGCTGGAGGTGGAGAAAGCTTTAACGAATAAAATGAATCCTAACTGACTTTTTCTGATATGATGGCCAGGCCACCCAGAAAGAACCCGAATGCCAGAATGAGTACTTGGAGGTGAAGATCTATCTACCCTGCTTGGTCCAATACCCAGCGTGTGAGAACTCACCATTCCCCTCTTCGTTCTACTTCTGAGGCCCATCTCTAGCTGGAAGGAAGATCTCCCAAAGCCAGTAAGAAGATTCAGTCAAGCTAAATGTCACTTTCTAGATCAGCGGACAGTTCCACAAGACAGACTACCTCTCTTACTTACCATCATTCTTTCTCCTCCTGACTTTCACCATCCGAGCACTCTCCATCTGCTCCCTGAGCGGTCACATAGGAAGCTACCACAGTTGCTGGAATGGCATCACTAGCACTGTGTCTGTACTTAAGATTCGACAAAGCAGGGGAAGCTGGGACAGCTCAACGGGTTAGGAGCTCGTCTTGCAGCCCGGGATCCGAGGATCTAATTCTGGCCCCGGCCTGTGTGGACCCATATGCTGAACTGGGGTGTGCCCTCAGTTCAGTTCTCACTGTGGTGTACTTCCCATGTGGGAGGCCCCCAGTCCAGTTTCCACTCTGTGCAGCCCCTGCCCACCTGTGCGGAAGGAAACCATGTCCAAAAACTGATGACGGACAACTATGGAGACGACTCTGGGCCCTCCCCTTTCTCTCTGTCTCTCTGTCTCTGTCCAAAAATAAATAAATCTTTTAAACAAATAACTCTTAAAAAAAAATGCAACAAAGCAAGGGAAAGAGAAGGTATAGCTCTGATGAGTACCCCAAATCTCAGCAAAACTGTACTGTAGGTAAAGCTGATTCTCACCCTTAGTGTCTTTTCCTATTCTCACATTACTTCCCTTAAATGATGCAGCTTTGTTCTACTGAGGATTTCTAGTGCCATAATTCAAACAGGGGACTGACGGTGGAAATTTCTGGCTGAGACAGGCAGGTAGAGGGGGGAAAATGACTTCCATCCCCCACACCAATGTAGGCAGCTCTTATGGTCAAAAACACACTTTGGATCTGCCACCTACTAGAAATATCCAGATTTGTGCAGGTCACAGTTTCAGCCACTCACTGGTGGCATGTCTCTACTTTCTGTCCCCAGGACCCATTAATCATTTACAGCATGCTGACAGAATTTTAACCAGGGGTCAAGGTGAACACCCCCAGTTACACAACAAAAATGTATAAGAACTTTGTTTAATCAATCGTGTGCCTGTGAGAGTGTGTGTGTGTGTGTGTTTTGGAAAGTCTATGTAAACCGCTCTGCCATGGTATATCATGGGGACTGCTCTACGTGGTTACCCAATGAAGGCCTTCCGTGTAGCTCCGCTTTTGATCCTTTTGGTCACACTGCAGTGTTCCTGTGCTGTGAGTCCCGCAGACTGCAATGCTACTGAACCCCTGGCTGGGAAAGCTCTAGACCTGATCAATAAAGGACGTCGGAATGGCTACCTTTTCCAGTTGCTGCGTGTCGCTGATGCCCACTTGGACAAAGTGGTGAGGAATTGCCAATGGCAGAGCTGAGTTGGGAAACCGTGTAGCAGGGGCAAATGACTGTAACCCCTAAGCCTGCTGTTTTGCACAATAGAATGGCTTTGGTCAGGGTTTTTTCTTTAGTTCCTGCTGCTGCTCTAGACTGTTCTTTTTTTTTTTTTTCTTTCAAACTAACATTTGTTATTAGTATGTCCTAACTATGAATCAACCTGTAAGTACTTACAAGCATTGATGCTGAGCCCAATCAAATGCTAAGTACTATAAGAGAAAAATTAGAATAAACTGTGAGCCTTGCCCTCAGGGGAATAATAATCAGCTCACATGTACACATAGGCAAACTAATAAAAGGAGATCTTTTAAGACTGGGTGCGAGTCTTCATTCGGATCCTGAAGAATAAGCAGAATGTGAATAAGAAGATGGCATTCCAGGAGAATTCCAGGCATACCACTTCTCTGTGGTTAGGGAATCAGGAAGGAAGGTATTAGGGAGTAATGAAACATAAGCAGGGGATTCTAGAAGTTCTAGGTGGGCTTTGGAGTAGCCACCAGGTTGAAAGGGAGAATGTAGCATTATCTTGAAGCAAAGCAACCCTACTGTCTTCACTTAAATACTATGCTTATTTGGAGTAAATCTGAGAGCTTGGTAGAGATTATGAAGGGAAGCTTCCCTCCTTAACCTCTCAAAATAACCCACCCTTTGATGAAAGCACTTAACTCAGGAAGGCCAGACCATGGAGCACCACAGAGGACAAGCGGAGGAATGCATACTTTCTTAAGTATTAGAGATGGAGGCACTACAGGTTGCAGAGAATAAGAGTGCAGGAATTTGGGATTCAACCAGCAACTTCATGGCCCATTAGTCCCATTCCGGGCTCTCTGCCACAATGTAGGACACGGGATAAATGGGCATAGTGCCACCTCAGAGAGGTAATATAAATGGATGGGTGGGTAGTTAAGAGGGCACAGTGTGCCCGGGGAAATGGATGCAAGTGATGGGGACATGACATGAACTATAAAGCTATTTTGAGTTCAGGAATGAGGAAATGAGGACCAGACCTAGGCAGTGGGATTTAGGGCAATGGAGAATGAAGGGAAAACATGAGACATTTCAAAGAAAGACTATTCAAGGCCAAGTGACTAGAAAGCAAAAGCAAAGGAAGATCTCCAAGTTGATGTCACATTGTTTTAAGCCAAAGACTAAGGCACTAAATAACTGATGGTGCCACTGACAAAAGACAAGGGAAGTTAAGAGGGAGCTGGTTCATAAGAGAAGAGAGTGGTTTTAGCATTGGGCATGTTAAAATCAAGGCAAGAAATTCAAGTTTAGGAATAAAGCTGGGTAAGAGGACACAACCACACATACAGATTGGAGCTCATGATGTGGCTGTCATTATAATTCTAGGTTTACACCTTCAACACCTCCACCCAAACCAACACTGCAATAGAAAGATTACTTTTTAAAGCTCATGGGCAGGAGCAACATTATGACCAGTTAAAAATAACATTTGAAAGTAACTCTTTGAAGCAAATAATTCAAGTAAATAGATCAGATGACAAAAAAAAAAAAAAAAAAAAAAAAAAAAAAAAAAAAAAAAAAAAAAAAAAAAAAAAAAAAAAAAAAAAAAAAAAGAAAGAAAGAAAAAAAAGGCCTCGGCAATGATTTGGAGAGGAGCAGAAATTCGAAAGATTGCTTTTATTTAGTAGCTCCCACATACTACTCACCTGTTGCTTCCTTGGAATTCCTCAGGGGATTGTGGCTGTCTATTATTTAGTCTTAGATGTGAAAGAATCGGACTGTCCAGTCCAATCCAGGAAGCACTGGGATGACTGTGAGCCAGCTGTTTCAAGACGTCCGTCTGATATAGTAAGTGAACATGTTACCATCCTCCTCTTCTTATTCTTGACTTCTGTCTACTCTGCTTACTTAGGGTAGCTGTATGCCTACGCTCACATAGCAAAAAAGTAAAAGCAGCTTCTGCCTTTTGACTCATAAAGGTTATGTTGACCTTGAGTGATATTCTCTTGTGAGCCATACATGGGAACCCAGCTCAAGATAAGTCATTAGGGCTTGCGGTCTCATGAGATAGCATGACCAAATATGAGACCTTGAGCAAATCACCTCATGTCATTAGACTTCCATATCCTCAGTTGTAAAATAAGATGAAGAGTTTGGAGTAGGTGGACTCTAAGGTCCTTTATGTACTTGAGACTCTATGGGTCTAGAAACCTATGAACTTGTAATTGGGTTCAATGAAGACTGGTCCCATTAGCAGGAATGGCCAAAGAGATTAGTTGCAATTACTGGTTGCAATAAAACCCCATGAGGAGTGGGGTTTTATTCTACACAGTGACATGGGTACTCAGATTCCAAGCTCTCTGTCACAGGAGAACACAAAGGTGAATAAACACAGATCTACTATTTCAGTTACAGAAAATAAGATGTTTATATACCTAGGAGTTTCAGCAATGTTTCCCCTTGAAAATGTTTGGATTATGGCCATGATCCATTTAAACAGTTTCTCTCTGGTTCTCATCAGGGTTTTGGATGCCTATAGCCTCCAATTCAGAAAAACAGATTAAGAAAATACAGGTTTTGAGACAGGATTTTTTGAGAGAAACCACAAATGAATTTTAATTGGATAGTAGAAGTATGTTACATCACTTTTTTGTTCCTTCATATTCAACCTAAGGAAAGCAGTATGTAATGGCAAACTCCTCTTTCTTATAGGTGATTGGACAATGTAAGGTAATAGCTACAGCATGTTTGAATGAATCTCAGGATCTTAGAGTGAATGACTTTAACTGCACCACAAGTTCTGGTATGGTAATCTGTTCAAATGCTACTTATTTGTAGATTAATATAGAATTGAATCATATAGTGGTATTTATATAATAAGTCTATGATGTACATATCAGAAATGGTTCCTGCCCTCATGAACTTGAGTATTACTCACTCAACTGAGAAGTGAGAGGGTTTTCCCCTGTTATTGGTATACTTTTCTTTAAAGAAATTCAATATTCAAAAATAGAAATATACCTGAGGCAGTATAGCATCATTGTAGAGAACATGGGCTCTGGGGTCAGATTTGCTTGAGTTTGAATCCCAACCTCATCACTTATTCGTTGCATGGTCTTGAGGCAAGTTACTTAACCTCTTTAAACTTTCCTCATTTGTAAAGTGAAAAAAATAGTATTAGCCCTTCTGGTCTTTGTTAGAATTTAAATAAGACTGTGTAGTAGACTTTCAAAATAGTTAACCCTCAGTAAGTATTGACTTCAACATCTAAAAGTTATATTTTAATTTTACAGTTACAAAGCAGTTATACATATGTTATCTCATTTAATCTCACAACAAGACTATGAACTATAGATATGATATGTCTATTTTGGAGATAAAATAACTGAGGTTCAAAGAGGTTCAATGACTTGGCTTCAGGAACACAGCCAAAATGTAGCAAGCATGACCCTATCCCATGAGTGTTGACTCCAAATTCCATGCTCTTTTTATATAAAGAATTATCACATAATTCCTTTGCAAATAGCAAATCACAACATACTTCAATATACAAAAATTCAATAGCCAAGCATCTTCTTCTGGAGGTTGCCTAAAAGAAACATTGAGTTGCATCTTCTCTCTCTGGGCAAAACTTCACATTAATGAGGTTTCTCCCTTCTTGGCAGAGATAAGAAGAGTCCATTAAAATATTAACACTTTATGAATGATGTGAGTGCTTCATGAATACAGTCCCAACGGAGACTTGAACACCAAAAAGGATCTGGGTTTACTTTTGGCTCTGCTGCTGATGGCCTGATTTGATCTGGAACAAGTTTCTTAGCCTCTTCAACCCTCAATTTGCTTGTCTGAAATAAAAGCTATTGTCGTTTTTGCCACCACCCTTTAAATGTACTGTATTAAGTCTCAGCATTGACATTGCTGTTTCCAATCCAGTAACCACAAAACTGCTGTTTTCTTTCTCCAGTCTCTTCTGCACTGGCCAATACTAAAGACAGCCCAGTACTCTTCGATTTCTTTGAGGATACTGAGCTCTACAGAACACAAGCCAACAAGGCCCTTGAGACGTACACACGGAAGAATGATGCCTTTGCCTCTTTCCTAGTGGACCAAGTGGAGCGAGTTGCCAGAGTGGTAAGTCTCCACTACCACCCAGCTAGAGTCTGAGGGCCCAGACTCTGACCTGGCAGGTGCACAACTCAGCAGCACTGCCTCTCCCCACAGGCCTCACTCGGCCAGCTACTTTTTAAATCTAGGCCCCTGTTGTTGCCTCAACAGACCCGCAGTAGATACCACTGAACTGCTCTCCTGCATTTTTTTAGTTTTTGGAGTTGTGGAGAGTATGAATATCTAACAGAAAGGAGGGGGCGGGGGAGAGAGAGAAACAGAAGAGCATATTAAGGTTATGTGAGTCATTAAAATTATCTGGTTCTAATCGTTGTGAATTACAATGGAAAACAGAGGCTCAGAGCAACCACACCTCCACACCCAGTGGCATGGCTGTAGCTAGAGAGTTCCTCCCAGTCTAGGGACGCAAGAGCTTTTCCCACCCAGAGTGGTCTTGTAGAGCTGCTACTGGAAGTTGTCTTGCATTTTGAAAACACAAAGTTAAATAGATTATGGTGCATACAAGCAATCGAATGAATGCTATGCAATTACAAAAAAGAATGTTTTGGACCTATATGCATTAGAAAGAGTTTCAAGATATATTGCTAAGAGAAAAAACATGTTACAGAACAATACTTAGTATGAGACCCTTTATATTAAATTATTGGATATATGTGTATATGCACAACATATTTAGAAAAAGGCTAGAGTGAAAAATACATCAAATGGATGATAGTGGTACCTCTAAGAAGGAGACACCAGGGTGCAGAAAGAGTGATTTTTCATACTATGCTTGATTATTTCTTATTATTTGAACCGTTTCAATGAAATAATATTCACTTTATCACTTATGTAATACATTTTAAAAGGCAGAGACCATAAGAAAAATGGCACATATTGGTGATTTTAAAATTTTAAAGTGCTTTACAGTATATTTGAGTAGTAAATATGTATTGGCTTTTTTTTTTTTTTAATGTTCCTGAAACTGCTTTGATACAATTTGTTCTAGAGAGGAGGGGAAAGAACCAATTACTATGTGGACTTCTCCGTGAGAAATTGTTCCAGTCACCATTTTCCTAGGGACTCTAATGTGAGTATAATAGATATCTGTGAAATACTAGGTAACATATAGAGACCACTTACTACGTGCCAGGTACCCTTCTAATGCTTTACACATATGTTAACCTATTACCCCACCACCACCACCACTTCATGAACTAGATAGTGTTTTTACCCCTGATTTACACATGGGGAAATTGAGGCACAGAGAAGTTCAGTGAATCATGAGAATATCATTTTATCAATATACATGATATATACCAAAACTCAACAATGAATTCTTTAAACTCAAGGATTAAAGACTTAGCTAAAACTGATAACTACACTGCATCAAGAACCTACACCCATGGGTGCTTTCATTCACTTCATCTCATTTATTCCTCACAGTGACACCATTTGACAAATGGGAAGGTAACAGGCTCAGCACAATAAAGGTTTTGCCCAATGTTTATAACCAAGCTGAGATTAAAATCCATTTTTATGCTCTGCCCAGTGGAATTTTCCCCCTAATCATTTATAAATGGATACTCATGAACTTGCAGGAAGACCTTATTTATGATCCTCAGCATTTGCACAGTAACTTAATAGTTTACAGAACACTTCCACGTACATTGTCCGGTTGGAGTCCTGGGACAATACCACTGAGGAGAAATAAATGTCTGCCTCTATTTCTGTGGGACAGAAGGGCCTAGAAGTTTAGACACTTGCCTAAGGGTACTTAGCTAGAAAGTGTTAGAATAGGATTTTTTTTTTTTATTGTTAAATTTATTGGAGTGACATTGGTTGATAACAATTACAGTTTCCAGGTGTACAATTGTACATTACATCATCTATGTTTGGCATTATGTGCTCACCATAGGTTAGGCTTTTAATGGTGGCCCTCCGATTTCAAGTTTAAGATTTTTTCTGGAGTTTAACAGCACACTCTCTGGAGCCAGAAAAGTGGGAGCATTCATGAATTCCTTTTCTGGGTGTTCAACTCTTCAACCTGAAGAAGTTCTAGAATCCTCCTTAGTGGCCACCAGAAAAGTCACCTCCCTCTCCCACTCCTATATATTTTGGAGTGGGGAGTGCAAACCCAGTGTGGAAACATGGCAGCTGAGAAAGAGAAGCTCAGTGTTTTCCAGCATTATTTCATTTAATTAAGCCCTCTCACAACCTGTGGATAGATAGAATTGTACCCATTTTATAGACAAAGACTGAGTTTCAGAAATTTTATGCAACTTGCCTAAACTCACACAACCAGTAAATGATAAAACCAGGATTAATTTAGGTCGCTGACTTCAAAACTGTACTCAGAATGTCAATGCTTAACAGTCTGTTCTAAAAGAGCTTTCTCTTTGTCCTAGTCTAGCCTTGACAGCTGGGTTTAGGGACCTCTGGGGCATAGGGGTGCCAGCCAGTTTGGGCCTCTGTACATCAGATAGTCACATTGACAGGGTCTGTGCAAACTTCATACTTGCTCCCTCCTTTCCAACACTTCCCTCCAAGGAACCAGTTAAAGCAGTGCAGATCTCTCTTCTGCACCAGTCTTTGTTCTCCCTGGGCACAGGCAACTCAGGTCTTCAATGCAGATGGGTGGCTTAAAATCAAGTCATCAATGACGTGGCATTCTCAATACCACCCATGGGGAAGCCCAGTACTGGTGAACACTCCTGAAAGAGAACCACACCAACTTGTAATGAAACCTTTGGGACCTGTACATTTCCCTAAGTGTCGAATAGGAAATACTGTTAAATAACTGGTGGAGATATTTGATAATATTACCCTGATTTTTCTAGAGCTCTCCTTCCTTTCCAGAATGTCTGGATGTTCACCACTCTAGCTGGGCACCTTCATACATCCTGTGTGTGGACACATACTCATGCTTATACCTTTTTTATAGGTCTTTGGATTCTGCAGAGCAGATTTGTCCTATGATGTAGGAACCTCTGACATGGAAGCTCCAAAAGACATTGTCATAAACTGTGACGTCTTCAACCTCAAGGTGTGCTTCTTACGTAGCCTTCATTATGAGCAGGGCCAGACTATGGTATTTTCACAGACGTGGTGTATTTTGTTCTTATGGATTAGCGAGAGAGAGAGACAGGAGATATGAGAGAGATGATATGGGGTAGGGGAAAAATATGGAGAATGATCCCTGGAGAAAGGAATGCAAATGTTTGTATAGCATAAAGAGTATAAAATGTTTTCCAAGAATTGGGTAGGGGTAAGATTGGGCAGAAAAGGAAAATCATGACCAATGTAATCAACCTTTGATGAATTTGAAGTAGTCAGGACTCCAATGCTGAGACTTAATCATTTCTAGTTTTATTATTAGGCATAGAATCTAAGGGGCATGAATTAGCCTCAAATATATTATTTAAAGGTATACAAAATAAGATGCAAAGTGGTGTTTTACATGAAGATCTGTATGAAAACCTTGTTTTACACACAGATATTCTTCATAGTATTTTTTAATCAGCAAAAAACAAAGGAAAACAACAACAACATAAAAAACAAACAAACAAAAAGCATAACTGAAAATAATCCCGACATCTATGTGGCAAACCAAAAAAAGCGGTGTGTGTGTGTGTGTGCGTGCAGATTTGTCATCATGAACATGGCTGCATAGATTTTTCAAAAACATTAAAATCCGAACAAGGACAGTGAAGAGGAGAAATGCTCATCCTTTAGGAGTAGAAGGTACCAGAGAGCCTGAGAACCCTGTTGAGAATCTAAATTATAAGGCACTGGTTTTCCAAATATTGGTTTACTGATGAGTATCATTCTATAATATAGTTTTTCCACTTTATGTTGAAATGAGAAAAATAAAGATAAGAAAATCTTTTTATAATATAACCTTTTTTACTTAAAGGATCATCTTTACTCTGAGAGTATCTTTCTGATTCTTTGTATTATCAAAATATTATTCCTATTGTGAAATAATGATGGTGGTAGGTGATAGCTTTTGTTTGCATTATAAATGTCAACTTGGCTAGATAAAAATTTGAGAACCCTCTTTTGGTATTCTACTTTTAAAATTGATTTGTGGAACCCAAAAGTATGGGAGCCATTAGTCTTAATCAAGTTAAACATCTGACTTCTCCTTTTGTGTTATATGATGGTATTCACTCTTCTGTATCCTTTACCAGGAACATGGAAACATCAGTGATGAACAACCCCATCTGGACCATCTACAGTTCGAGCATTCTCCTACTGGCAAGCCTTCACTTAAGCCCAGTGGCTCCAGGAATTGCCACCATCCCCACAAGCCACATAAACTTAACTGCCCACCTCCTCTAGAAGACAAAAGTCATTCAGACAGACCACAGTTTCTATCAGGAGCTCGTCCACTATTGCCCCCTTCAAAATGCTATCACCTCCATTTTGGTACCAATGGAACCCATACATCCCCTCATAATCAGAGTTCCAGTAAAAATCATTCTCATGGACATGGTCCTCATGAGCATCATCCCCATGGACACCGTCCTCATGAGCATCATCGCCACGAACATCATCCTCACGAGCATCATCCCCATGGACACTGTCCTCATGAGCATTATCCCCATGGACACCGTCCCCATGAGCATCATCCCCATGGACACCGTCCCCATGAGCATCATCCCCATGGACACCATCCTCATGAGCATCATTGCCATGGACATCGTCCTCATAAGCATCATCCCCATGGACACCGTCCCCATGAGCGCCATCTCCCCCATCCCCACAGCCATGATTTTCATGACCATGAACCCTGTGGCCCACCAACCCATAGTCAAGGTCCCCAAGATCACCACCGCTGGGGCCATGGCCCACCACCTAGGCACTCAGAAGAACGAGGTCCAGGCAAAAGACACTTTCTCTTCAAATGGAGACAAATTGGACATGTGTACCAACTCCCACCACTAAAGAAAGGTGAAGTTCTTCCTCTTCCTGAAGCCAACTTTCCCAGCATCTCCTTGCCAAACTACAACATTCCTCTAAAGCCAGAAATGCAGCCTTTCCCTCAATCAGCCTCTACATCATGTCCAGGGATGTTCAAGAGTGACTTCCCACAAGTCTTGAAGTTTTTTGCACATACAGCTCCAAAAGAAAATCTGAGTTTCTTGAAAAATGAATAATATTTCTGAATTAGAACCATAAATAAAATGTATCCAGTAACAAATGCAAAATTACAAGTTATTTTAACATCACTTTCATATTCAGGATAGGGAAGAGCCAAATGGAGAGAGGAAAGATCTCAGTGGTACAAGTTGGAAGCTATTTTTCCCACTGCCAATATACCACTTGAGGCAAATGTCTGACCCTCAGAACTTCTTTATTTCTTGAACTTAACTCCTTTAATTCTAGCATCTTTCCTTGGTTAATATTGACGTGGTTGCTGCACATAACAAGAAATATATTTTCATGTAAAGAATTATTCTTATAAGAGTGATCCAAATTCTCTCATACTTTTATTTCTAGTCCTCTAAATTTATTTTTAGAATGAAAGAAGTTCTAAATTTAATTATGAAGCCAACAAAGCGTGGGTTATAATTTGCAAAGAAGTTTACAGTCGTGAATCATGACCGAATTCAGATGTACCAGAATTATCACTTTATTTCTGCAATGCATTAACCTCTATTTCCGGTTGCCATCCTCCTGGGCTAATAGAGAGCTTAACCTCAGTCCCTTTTGGAGTTCTCCCACCCTGCTGCTCTCCACACAAAGTTGTGCCACAGTCTGAGACTCTCACTTCGTGCCAAGGTGTTTGGGTGGAGAAGGTCTGATTCTTCATCTCTGATCCACCAGGTCCCCCTGCTGAGGGATGCTTGCTACCCTGTCCACATCACTCCTTGACCCTACTTTTATATCCAACTGGGCATGTAGGAGTCTCTGTAAGACTACTGATGGGCATGACTGCCAGAGACACCAGGTGGCTGCACTTTCCCTGGGATCTTCCTGTCTTTTAGGCTACATGCCCAGAAAACAGGGCAAAAGTGTCCTCTGCTTCCAGACCCCCAGATCCATCTGTTCTCGTGTTGTCTCCCAGGCTAGGGGCTCTCTAGTCTCAGAAAGTTCTCGTTATTCATTTTTGGTGCCAGGGGACTCCTTTTCTATACTTGAATGCTCTTTATTTTTCTTTCCGTCAAAATCAGGCTCAAGCATTTGGACACAAGCAAAATAAGACTTTTTAGATTCTGTCTTCCTGACTTACTGAAGCAGTTTCAGGTCTGTGGTGATGGCAGAAGGCAGATACCAATAGGGACAGGTGTGTAAGAAAAAACTAAGGCTGAAAGAGGCTTGTGTAAGTTCTTAGGCTGGGAAGAAAGAGGGGCCCACAACGATGGACAAGCTGAAGGTGGGAGAATGAGGACGTGCCTGATGGTGCACAGTCCAGGAGGAGTGGAAAGGAGCACAAGGCTGATCCTGATGGGTGTTGCAAGTGGAGACTCAGAAACAGGACTTGGAGGAAAGTGGTCAAAAGATAGAAACTTCCAGTTTAAGTTAAGTAAAGACTAGGATGTAATGTACAATATGGTGATATGATCTGTAGGAAAGTTGTTAAAGAGAATTACTTTCTGTTTATTGTGTCGATATGAGACAATTAATGTTAACTAAACCTACTGTGGTAATCATTTCACAATATATGTAAATCAATTCATTCTTCTGTACACCTTAAACATATACAGTGGTGTACATCAATTATTTCTCAGTAAAACTGGAAGGAAAACAGGACTTGACAGTGTATATAGGCAGTATAATAAATAGAAAAGAATGTGACTTTGGAGGAGGCTGATGTGGGTTCCAATCTCACTACTACAACTTATTGACTATAAGATCCTAAGAAAGTAATTAAACCTCTTGGACCTCACTTTCCTTCTCTTAAAAATGGTGATAGTAGCAGCCCATTTCTCTCTCCTCCTTGGAGTACAGCTAGACTTCATTTCCTGGAGCCACAGAATAATACCCAACATGCTTAACGAGCAATATGGCATAAGCACTGACCAGCCAGACAGTGAGGGCAGGGAGCAGCCACAAACAACCAGGGTGTCAGCAGCTGAATGTCAGCCCTGCAGAACCGCATTTCCTTCACAGAGGTGTGAACACAGGGTTGGCTGCATTGATAGAGAACAGAGAAAGGAGAAATCCAGGAAGACAAAAACATTACATGGCTTAATAAATTACAGAAGCATTTGAGTAGTGTTTTACAAAAGTGCTTCTACAAATATTGCTTGAGTTACTGAAAATATTACCTTGGAAAACATAGGATTGAAGGTTCTTGATTCATTTCAATTAAATGCATTTATAATATACAAACACAGTTGCTTCAGGTGAATAATGATAAAAAAAACAATCCCTTCTCTAAGGAAGTTACATTGTGCTAGAGGTTTACATACCATTGGTTGCTCCTTTTCTAGATTTTTTTGTTATATGATAGTTAAAGAATGTACAAATGTTTAGTGCTTGTTATAGAGAGTGTCCCAAAATTCACGCAAGAAGTGACGCAAATGATGCAATTCAAATCGTGCGTGAATTTTGGGACACCCTTTAGTCCGTCAATTGTGGTACAGTGATTCCTCGTTTTTCGCGGTTAATGGGGACCAGAACCTTCCATGAAAGCTGAAAAACCGCGAAGTAGGATACTGTAAAATACAGTATGCGAGACAGTCAACATCATGGACAAGACTGGCGAGATACAACAAGAGAAGATGCT
>PVKE010035288.1:0-16963 GCA_004027555.1 Craseonycteris thonglongyai | reverse complement strand
TCATGTGTCTGCAAAAGCAGAAGTGATAACTGTGAAGTAAAAGAAGGAATGCATCAAGATACGGATTAGGAAAATTTCATTGCACCTTGGTCATTAAGTAATTGGTTTAGTGTACTGATATTATAAAGTTTCCCTGATCTACATTAATTCTTCCTAAATGTTCTACCCAAAATTAAGCAAGCAAAAAAGAGACTTGAAAAATGTCATACTTTCGATTATTATTAATTATAGTTTTATGAGTATAGGGCATCCTCCAAAATTTTCTGTAGGTTTGTGGATTAGCTAAATATTTAGCGAATGCTTTTGATTCAACTTTGTCCTGTTGATATCATTGTTAACTGGAATCTCAGCCTAAGTGAGGGTTCTGGGAGGGAAATTATAAAGTGAAAGTGAAAAGTTCATGAAGATTAGCAGTTTTCAAGGCTTTTGGTGAAAAAGAATAAGTAGAGTTAGAAGTTGTCTCTCAGTTTAATTTACACATACTCTTTTTCTTTAGGGACAACTATGAACTAATTGTAGAATGCAACAAATTCAGAAATAAAATCATTAATGAAAAAATAGAAGATAAATACAGTCCCTGGTGATATATGTAATTTTTACTTAGCAATAACTTTTTAGTCATGCTCTTTGTGAAACTGTTAGGCAACTCTTACAGAGGCACAGAGAGGGGTGTGAATGGCCATTTTCAACTTATCTCAACCTATTGAAAACTATTTGGGTGCTTTAGTGTACTTTTGCTGAAACAAAACTCATTTAAGGCTGGTTTAGATGGCAATTTTTGTATATCTTCTCAAGATAAACCAGCTGTTTCTTTTGCCTTCTTGAATCCCCTTTACCGTACCCTTCAACTACCACATAATTATTTTTTAGTTTTATATATTATGTTCTTATTAAGGCTATTTTAAAATAAAAGGAGCACCAGGGTGTTGCACATTTATAATATGTTGAGGCCAGACCAAATGGAGGTGGCTTATATTATTAACCTTTCAATAAGTAGTCCAGAAACAAGAATATAGTTTTAGTCATATTCCCCCTGCCTTGGACAAACAGCCCAGTGGCCTCACTGTATGGCTACATGTTCTTTGGGTGAAATATCGTAAGTCAAGATATGGATATGCATATCCAAAAGATCAGACTAAGGCCCTGATAGCATGTATGACCAAAAGGTTTTCCTCTTCTACTTGCAAGACAAGGCCCAGAAGTTTTGAGATCAATGGCTAGATTTTAAAGGCAATCTGGAATGGCTGAATCTATTATTTTTGCCTCTTGAATCATACAGCAGTTTGTGAGAGTCAAACATTTGATAGCTTACTGAAAATAAATGAAATGTGAGCGCATTTCAGTGGAAGTAGGCCAGTTGTGAACATTCTCTTCTATCTCTGAAAGTTAAATTTCATTATGTAATTGGATAAAAATCAAGGACAATATTCATCATAAGGGGGAATTTCTATATAAGTTCATGCTATTAGAGGGAAAACATGGGTCTCATGGCCTTTCGGGTTGCTGATTCTGTCATTTCTTATTAGTGGTATTTGCAGTTTAACCTTCTTGAATACTTCATATTCAGGTACCATGTCTTTGAGAACATGGTTCTTGGATCAGCGTGCGGCTTCCACAGCATTGCGCCAGGCTTCTGCTACAGCCAGGCATGTTTTCTGTGGCTGAATTCGGCCTGGGGAATGTTGCATCTTAAAACCTGCTTTCCAGTGTGCATTTGTAGAGCATAAACCTTCATCCCTCTGTAGACTCGATAGTTTCTACAAGGGATGGAAGAATCTAACCTTAAGTGCCATAAAACATTGAAGGGGTAGGGAGAAAATAGTACAAGAAAACAAACCTGAATTTGTACTATGCCATTTTATATGGAAGCTTTCTATTGTTATGCCTATATATATCTAATTCTATTTTTCTAACTACTTCAGAACAAGTACTAACTTTAGTTATTTAATACAGTCATCAAGTTCTTTAACATGGAAAATTTCATTTCAGGTTTCTTTGCTTTTTTTATATATCATTGTAGTATCACAGCTATGGCAATATAAAGAAAGTAAGTTAATTCTTTGTATTTATCATCAGTCATTTGCTTTAAAATCAGTTACATGCTTTTAAATAAGTCATTTTGGTATGGCTATGATAATAAAATGTATCACAAAGTACACTCTACCACAGTATGAATGTGAAAGTGTTGAACTTTGAAAATGTTTAGATTATGTAGATAGTATTATATCAGTGTATAGAATGTTAAATTCTTAAGTAGTTTTTAGGGTATAAATGAGTGGTTTAAAAATATAGCAGTAAAGTTCTTTATCCAAAAGAATGTCAGGAAGTGTATCATAATTGATAAGTTGTTATAACTAATGACAACTTAAGCCTTAATTTATAAATGTAAGTAAATTCACAACTTTTAAAATTTTATGTAGTTGATACACTATTTTCAAAACTTTATAGAATAATGTGCATGTGCTTTCCTATGATAAAATTGTGACCTATGGAGGTTATGGTACGAATAAGCCAGATTTTTTTCAAGTTAGGATGAATTAACTTTATTGCAACCTCTATAGAAAAAGGAGCCTCCCACAAAACACTTTTTAGTGAAATGAACCCTAACCTACCAACTATCTTGTAAGCTTTGGTGCATGAATGTCTACAAGTCTCTGTCTGAACTATCTTTAAGGAGCTTTCTGGAGCATAATTTTAAAGAGCTTATCCTTACAATTAGAAAAACTCCTGAATAACAGTGAAGCAATTCTCCATGTAAAATGGGTTCTACTTATTTGAGAAGACATGCAGAATGTTTTCCTTGTCTGTTTCAAAAGCTTTATCATGCCTCATAATGCCAGGCAGGCAGATACTGGCAAACTAACTCATTACTGACCCTCCCTACTTTAAGATTTTTGAATGCCTGGTCTCCAAAGCCATTTAGAAAATTAAAATGATTTATATCCAAACATGTTAACCAAATTCACCAGCATTTATAACCTATTGATAGTATCAATAACAAAAATACCTACAGAGGTCAATACTTAGTAAATAGTAAATTCAGTTGTCATTTAGATTAGCAGTTACTATAATAATACTTGGGCTGTAAAGTGTTTGCTTTATATTAGTATTTGTATTTAAATATAAGACACCTGTCTTATATATGGCAGACAACTATAATGTGAAAAAATAAACATCTCACAATTACATTAGCAGGATAATATGAAAAGTGAAGGGTGAGCAGATTTTCTAAAATTTACAGGTAGAAAAGTACCGGTATATGTGTATTTGTGTGTGTATATACATATATATATATACTTATTTGTTTCTTCCCTCAGATTTCTATATCAAATGCCTGCCAAAATTTTAGAGAAACATTTGTGTTTAGAGAAACATTTAGTGTTTTTATCACTAAATAATTCCTATTCATTAAGAAAATGCATTTTTTAATACAGTTAAATGGACTTCTACCAAGGCCATGATTAGGTTATATATCAAATGGAGAGATTAAATTTTCTAAATACTGTAATTCTCTCTATAAGAATTATATAAAAATGAATAATTCATTTATTTACTTCATTAATTCAGTAACACTATTTAGTGTTTATTCTATGCTTGGATCTTTTGGTATATATGTGTGTGTATGTGTACATTTTTGGTTTATACAGTATATATATATATGTATATGTACATGATTATATAACTATGTACATCTATAATTTATATACATATATATCTATATATTTATGAAAATATTTGGTCAAAACAAATAAGAATAATAGACTAAATGTCTATAAAATTAAGTGTAGAAAAATCATACATGAAAGAAAAGTTTCATGGAGGAGGTGAACCGTGTCCAAGCTCAAAGGAAATTACTGAGTTTAGTTTGGCCAAGAGGAAAAATAAGAAATTTTTCATACCTAAACTAAAAAAAAAAAAAAAGGTTTCTTACTGGTTTTATATTGCAATTATGATATTATCATAGTACATAATTATGAAATTATTGCTGCCACTCACTAAGTGCCATAGTGTCGAACCCATAAAACAACAAGGGAAACTGGAAGGAAAGAGTTGGTTGCTGAGTGGAAACAATTATCTAATATTTTCTTCATAACACTCAGAATTTGCTGCAGTTTTACCCAGCAATAGCTTTCCTGGGATTTTCTTAAAAGAAGAAAGATATCCTGCTATAAAAAGAAGAAAGAAAATTAGAAGAAAATATGTCTTGGCCTTTCACCTCTCTAAAAATTGGAGGAATTTAATAATAAATTCTTATACTACCATGATCCTACACACCATACTCCAGAGCAGGAGGTGTTTTATTATAGATTTATATTTTGACAAAGTAATTTTATGATATAGTTAGTTGCACCTGGTTAACCTCACCCTCAAAGTAACATCACAGAAAGTATCATTTAAATACTACTTTTTAATCAGTAGGGTGACCAAGTTTTTTCCAATGAAAAAGAAGATAGCTGATTCTGGGTGGTGAGCACATAATGTGAAGCATAGGTGATGTGATGTGGACTTGTGCATCCGAAAACTATCTAATTGTTACCAAATCAATGTCACCCCAATAAATTTAACAACCAAAAAAAAAAGAAACAAAAATGGATTGCACAACCAAAAAAAAAATAAAATTGATTGCACAACCAAAAAAAAGAAAGAAAAGGAGGACATCTAGTATTACATATCGAAAAGGAGGACACCTAGGAGGACACTTTTCGAGGGAGGACAGAACTTCCAAAAGGAGGATGGTTGGTCACCTTACAATTAGTTCACATTATAAAATATTAAACTACATTTGCATTATGGATTTCAATAAATCAAGAATTTTGAGCCATCTGACCTATCTTCAGGAACTGTTTTTGGCTATTGTCAATAACACGTTAAGTCTTTCAGAAGCAGAATGACCCTACCATGTAGCTACTAAAGTTAATTTAGGGTTTGAAACCATTAACATATCCATGTGCTATTCTTTCATTCTAAAAGCTTTACATTCCCTAGGTTGTATGTCATGTATTTGCATCAATTTTCATAAAGCATTGTACATCCATAATGTCTTCCCAAGTGATCTCAGAGTACTTATTAGACATTTATTCTTGTAACATTGAAGTGGCTCTTCCTAGCCATGTGACATGTCACAATGATTTATTTAATGGAAAAATTCACAGGCTGATCACATGTTGAATTAAGAATGTGCTCCTAATAAGTCTATCCAGATTCTGGACAGTGCTCTTTATGAAGAAATTTCCATTTAGAATTCTTTGGCAAGTATTGAATCCATTTAAACAAGAGAATGAGAGAGAGAGAGATCCATCATTTTCTGCTAGTAAAGTAAGAAGAAAATTATGTAAGCCAGAGAAAAATATAGCTCAAAACTGAAGAATAATGACTGTGAGTAATGTTAATGAGCCATTCTTTCTTTCTAAAATTGCAGAAACACAGACAGTAGTTACAGACAATTGGTAATGTTCTTTGCCCTCTGAAAATTTCCATTGAAAGAGGTGACAATGACAATTAGATTTGATGCATTTTAATTAATACAATCAGCAGTGGATGTCAGCATACCAGACTTTTACCAAATTATCCTTTAGTTAGACTGTCTTAATGTATTGAATTATTTTTCTGTGGTATTCATAGAATAGCTCATCAGTATAGTGCATCCTTTCCAAATCACCCATATTGAATGCTGTCTAAACATTTTTTGTCTGAACAAGGTCAGTAGATTCATTGTGTTGAAGGGTAGGATTTTTAGTTATGTTGAATTGTTAGTACATAATTATCAGTAATGTTAATAGGATCAAATGCTATCACTACCATTTTTATCACACTATGACCGAGCATTTCCAAATTAACTGAATAAAAGGTAAGAAAAATTACATCTTTGCAATGGGGTTTTATTTCCAGAAATTAAATGCAACCAGCTCATCTGAAGGAAGCACGGTTGATATTGCTCCACCCCGAGAAGGAGAACAAGCTGAAATTGAACCAGAGGAAGACCTTAAACCAGAAGCTTGCTTCACTGAAGGTAAACAAGCTTAATATGATTAAATGTATGGTAATCTCTCATCCTTCCTCACAGAGACTGAATATATAATACCTCATTTGAAGAAAATATATAAAAAAAAATGGTGAAGGCACGTTTATTTTTATTCTCCTCTTTTCTTCCAAAATGTTGATGTATCTATATTCCCATATTATACTATAGCAGTGACTGTGTTGGCACAATCAAGATGTTTGACATCTTTTTTTATTCCTCCAGAATGTGGAGAGGTTAACCTTATAAGATAAGTGGCATTTTGGAATATCATCTCATTGATACAGCAATCTCTTCTGACCTCATTGTCAATGTGGTGATTTGTTTTATAGATGCTGCAATAATTATACCCCAGCCCTTACAGTTTTAAATGTGGTTAATTTTTGCTGTGACCAGAGCTGTTTAGAGATGTAGCTGTGTTGTAGAGCTTAGTCAGGGGCAACAGTAGTGCTTATAGTGACCAGTACAGTGTCTTGCATAGAAATCAATAAATATTTGCTGATTCAATGTGATTAGGTTTAATACGATGAGTAGACGCTCAGGGTTAGGGCAGAAGAGTGGATAGAAGTTAGAAATTTCATAAAAGCAAAAATAGGGAAGACAAAATAATATAAATACTATACTGACTAACAAAATGAGTCATAGGTATGACTAAGAAAAGTACTGAGGCTGAAATAAATTTGCTTCATAAACTGACAGTAGCTAATACCTGGGACAACAGGGGGATTTTCTGTGCATGGATGAAATGCAGTAAAACTCCAGGATAACATCAAAAAAATGATTAAACAATTTGAACATGTAGTTTTTTGCCAAACCTGAGAAGTGTTCTCGGACCCTATTTCCATTAATGACCTAAGGCAAAGAGAGATCCTAACAGGTATTAAAGAATAAAACCATTTATACTCAAGCAAATCTTGGTAAAGTACCTCCTTGAATTCTAGACAGCTGGCTGAATATCTCAGTCTGACAATGATGCATTATATAGAAGGGATGCTGAAGATAACTAGAAAATTAAGTAACCAGTAACTCCATTAAATTATTCATCTGAAGCTGGGATGCGGAGGCAGCAATAAAGTTTATTTTTTTCCTAATTAAGAGTAAAATATATTTTTCTAATTTATCATGTTTAATCTTATCTTTTAGGATGTATTAAAAAGTTTCCATTCTGTCAAGTAAGTATAGAAGAAGGCAAAGGAAAGGTGTGGTGGAATCTTCGGAAAACCTGCTACAGCATTGTTGAACACAACTGGTTCGAGACTTTCATTGTCTTCATGATCCTTCTAAGTAGTGGTGCTTTGGTAAGTGAATGCATATTGGTAAGAATCAGGTTCCAGTAAAGTAGCGTCTTTTCCTAAAATACCTGCAGCATATATGAGTTTAAGAAGCAAAAGAGGAGGTATATCTGTGCCTTGCAGAGCTTGGCATCCAAGGTTTGTGCAAAATTCAGTACAGAATAAATCAGCATCATGAAGAGCCAGATGGAATTTCTCATCTGGTGTTTATCTAACAGATGTTTTTTCACTGAGACAACCATTTACAGAGGCATTCTGTAATTATATTACCTTCTCTATCAAATACCATCCAGTTCTCCCTAATAATCGTATTAGCATATATAGACTAAAAGTGTATTTGGGGTTTTTATGTGTAATCAATTTATTCTTTCAAAATAAGCCAGATCATTCGGATAATCAAAATTCAAAGTTATATTGGAATAGGCCAAGCTTCTCCCTTATTAACAAAACTTCTAGTTATTTTCTGAACTTATATTGTGTCTCTAAAAGCATGTCATTGTAGCAGTAATTAAAATAGAGATTTTTGGGGTGAGAGGCAGTGGAAAAAGCACATACCAACTCAGTGAAGACACTTTTTTTTTTTTTTTGCCATCACTTTTCTTTAGTTTTAGTCTTTAAATTTTGTCCAATGTTCAATGTTTATCGGATATAGTTAATATTTCTCAAATTATTGATTTGTTATCAGTATTATACTAAGCAATTTTATCAGGTATTTGGGGAGTCAAGCCATTGAAATAAAATGAAAGCATTCTTCATTCACAGGCTTTTGAAGATATATACATTGAACAGCGAAAGACTATCAAAACCATGCTAGAATATGCTGACAAAGTCTTCACTTATATATTCATTCTGGAAATGCTTCTCAAATGGGTAGCTTATGGATTTCAAACATATTTCACTAATGCCTGGTGCTGGCTAGATTTTTTGATTGTCGATGTAAGTATACTGAGTGATTTTTATAAAATAATTTTTGAAAGGGGCAAATTTGACATTTCATATACTTCTATAATTAAAACCTTGACTTTTGAGAACATACTTTTATTAATGCTGGTGCAATTATGCAATTATCTTTTTAAAAACTAGAATAAATGTAAAAATGAGGAATGTCTTGTGGAAAACAGTAGAGAGGGTACTAAAAATGTGGACAGTGGTAAAAGAAAACACAGAGAAAGCTATTCTATGTCACAAGCAGACAGCTTTTCTTTCGCTGAAAGTTAAGGACCTCAAATTAAGGAACAGATAAGAAAAATCTGTGTTAGTTGGCAGATCTAAGCGTTTATTAATAGTTCAATATAAAAAAAAACCAAGATAGTTCAATAGTTTGAGTGCTTGCCTTTCAGTTACAAGGTCCAGGGATCCAGCCATGGCTCATGCAAACACATATGCTGGACTGCATGCAGCACAATTGGTAACAGCCAAGCCCTGTAGTGAAGGTTCTTGCCTCCCATGCAAGAGGTCCCCAGTTCAGTTTCCGCCCCACGTGGCCCCACATCCACTTGTGTGAAATGAAAATATGTCACAACTAATGATGTACAACTATGGAGACTGCTCTGGGCCCTCCCTGATTCTCTTTCTCTCTCTCACCTTCTCTCAAACAATAAAATAAGTCTTTAAAAAAATCAAGGAAGTAAAATCAAGACAGATTGGGGCCAAAAATTGTGAGAATTATTTTTTAATCCCTTATTAGACTACATGTTATTAAATAATATTAAAGTAACCTATATTGTATTTATTCAGCCGCTTACCCACAGAGACAATAAAACACATTTTTGTTCTTAAATCTGTAGTTAGATAGCCCAGTAGCTAATCATACATTAAGTATGCAGAACTAGGTATAGGAGCCCTGCTCTGAGTCTGGATAACCAGGGGTGAGTAGTCATGCTAATATTGCCAATGATGGGATCTGGCTGACTCTCAACCTTTTTATTCCTAGTGATTAAGAGGCACTGGGGCAAATGACAGTCACCTGGTTCTTTGTAGTCTGTGATAGTCCATTGCATAAGGCTTCATATCCTCCCAACAAAACAAGGTGATTTGAGCATCTCTTGCTGTTTCCTAGCAATCATACAGCATTTTTTTTAGCTCTAACTCTTGACAGTGGGAATCAATGATTGTCACATGTGTCCATTCATTCTTTTTATCATTTTTGACAAGTATGGACCTATTTAAATTCTATTCCCCTTTCTCTCACACATATATACTCATTATTCAATAACAAAAATGTGTTTAACTTTTTGAGTTAATTTACTGCCATGTCACATTTAATAGACCACAAATGACTTCCAGTTTTCATGGCTGGTCTTTAATGAATAGAGATGAAGCTCAATATTATCCTCAAAAGCTATCTATAAAGGGAAGTTTAATATTCTCATATTCTGCAATTAGAATGGATCTTAAAGAATATATGACATTTATTCTAAATAATTTTCTAAAGGGTTTATTCTAATTTGAAGCCTCAGTTTAAAGAATTTTCCAAAAATAGCACAACTACTTAGTAACAAATCTAAGATTAATGTACAAATTTCCTAATTCTCAATTAACTTTTTATCTAATTGGTACATTTGTAATACTATTTTTTTTTCAAATTGGCTTTAGGATTTGGCATTTATAATCTCCAGTTTTTCCCTGAAATGATGAAACACTAAATATATTGAACAATCTTCTCTGGTTCAAAAGGGTTTTATCATGCATGAAGATAATTTAAAAATGTGTTAGAACTTCTCCAAAAAAATGTGAAATGTATTGAATATTGACATTTACTGAAAAATTTGCATTCACTGAAATACCTACTACATTGTACTTTTAGTATTTCCATGTATTTCCCCCATACAAAAGATATAAATATGATGAAAAATCTCTCAATAGCAGGGGTCTTATATCATGTTTGCAGCCTTAGGTACATGATATAGACATTTAAGGATCTATTGAATAATACCAAAAATGAATAAATTAAAGACAAAGAATGGTACTCAAAAAATTATTTTCCTTTTAGTGAGACTAAATTAGTAGATTAGAACTGGGTATTTAAAGCATTCTTCCTTTGGGTAAGTTGTATTATGTTAAATGGGTATATTTTCTTTTTTTTTTTGTCCTAAAGCAGGAACCGAAATACATGGGTTAATGTAACCTCAGATAACAACTTGTTCTCAGACCACTAGGTCCACTAAGCTAAAGTAAACATGGAATTAAAGTTTTCTAAAGTGAAAGTGTCACATACTTAAAAGGCTTCACAATCCATCAGGTATATGACTGTAACAAAATTAAACAGCCACAGAATGTTAACAAACAAACAAACAAACAAACAAGAAAACAACTGAGGTAGAGTGAGTGAAGTACTTCAAACCAGAAGAAATATACTTTCCTTTTTTTTTTTTAAAAAAAGATTTATTTTATTGTTTTGACAGAGAGGGAGAGACAAAGAGTGACAGAGAGAAGGGGGAGGAACCAAAGCAGTCTCCATAGTAGTACATCATCAGTCTTTGACATGGTTTCATTCTGCCTAGGTGGGTGGGGCCAAACAGGGTGGGAACCTGACCAGGGCCTCCCACATGGGAGACACGTTCCTGTGAGCCAGGGGCCTCCCATGCCGGAAGCTTGCTCTGGCAGGAACTGAACTGGAGGCCTTCCATGTGTGCAGCATACCCTAGTTCAGCATATAGATCTGCACAAGCTAGGGCCTGCATTTGATCCTCAGACTCCAGGGCTGCAAGATGAGTGCTCAACCCGCTGAGCCATCCTGGCATCCCCAGAAGAAATATACTTTCAAACCTTGAGAAATTTATCTGTGTAAAAAATTTAATCTCTTAAATTTCTGACCTAGAATTGAAAGTAGATTGAAATAGGCTATCTGCCCAACTTTCTAATATTTATTTATTTATTTATTCAATAAGTAAGTATGTTAAGCACCTAATTAAGGTCACATGCTATTTTAGAGAAAAGATATATGAGCATAACAGATCAAGTCCTGTTAAAGCTGATACTCTATGGGAGAGTAGAACAGATAGCAGAGATAAAAACAAAATCTAAAAATAAGATAAATGCAGATGGTGATGACTGCTTTGAAATAAAACACAGTAATAGAAAAGAGAATGACTGCAAAGTGGGGAGGAAAAAATAAGTATTAGATAGAGTGTCTAGAGAAGTATCTTTGCAAAAGTAAACCATGAAAAAGTGTGTCTCAGGCCATTTGGGCTTCTGTAACCAAATACTATAGACCAAGTGATTTATAAACAACAAAAATTTATTTCTCACAGCTATGGAGGCTGGGAGGTCCCAGATCAAGTTGCCAGAAGATTCTGTGTCTGGTGAGCTCTCACTTCGTAGCTCACAAATAGTTGTCTCCTTGCTATGCCCTCACATGGAGGAAGGGGAAAACAACCTTTTTTGAGTCTCTTTTATAAGGAACTAATTACATTCATGAGGGCCCCACCCTTATAACCTAATCACCCCACCCCTCACCCCCAAAAGGCCCAACCTCCTAATACTATTACATTGGGAATTAGGTTTCAACATGAATTGGGAGGCAGGAGGGTTAGTATAAACAGTCAGTCTATAACAATGGGCCAGTCATTGAAAGACCTGAGGGAATAGAACAGAACAATCTGAAGGCCTTAAAGTGAATATGAGCCCAGTATACTTAAGAGACAGAAAGAAAACTTTTGTGTTTGTGTGTGATAAAACATGGGCGAGAATAATAGAAACTAAATTGAGAAAGGTACCTAAAGGCCACAGGAAAAAGTTCATGTTTTGTAATTTATTATATATTGTATATATTATGCAATTTATTATATATTGATTATAGCTATAATGGGAAGCTCAGGAAAGAAGGTGAGTAGAGATCTGATCTGTTTAAAAATGATCACACATGAGATATGGGAAAAGAATAGCAATGAGTCGAAGCAGAAACACCAATTAGGGAACTGTGTTAATAATCTAGGAAAGAGAAGATTGTATTTTAGATTCAGGTGATGAGATATCGTCTTATACGCCCGGTCGTCTTATACGCCGGAAAATACGGTAATGATGAACTGGATATGTGGTGTGAAGGGAAGATACAAAAAGTAAATATTCTTTCAACCTCACTTGAACAAATGGGTAGACCATGAGGTCATTACTTGGCATGGGGAAGAACAGAGGAGCAGGTTTGACAGAGCAAGCAGATGGTAGGTAGAAGAGGAATGTACTGAACTTGAGATGCCCATTAGACATTCAAGAGTAGATGCTGAATTTTTGTAGGTCTCTAATTCTGGCAAGAAGGTTGGACTTCCTTATAATTTTAGGAACCTTCAGGATATAGATTTGAAGCCATGAACCTGAATTAGGTCTACAAGGCAGAGAACGCAAGTTGACAAAGAAGCACAGACCAAACTTTGGGAATACTTCAATAGTTAGAAGTTGGGCAAAAGAGAAGGAACCAGTAAATTACGTTGAGAAGTAGCAGTTAGATAAAAAAGAAAACAGAATACACAAGGTGTCACAGAAACCCAGAGAAGATAGCTGGGTTTTTCCAAAGGAGGGGTGATCAATTTTGTCAAAGGCTATAAGAAGGCTGTTGACATGAGTACTGAGACATGACACTTAGATTTGGCTAAATAAAGGTCACTGGTATCATGGCTAAGTTGTCTCATGGAAGTGTTGAGGATAAAGATGGAGAAAAGAATGGAGGTGAAGATGTAGAGACAGCAAGTATCATAATCCAGGAATCAGGTAGTCCATGCCTTTGTTTGCCAGAAGACTGTACCACGACTTTTACTGATTCTGTATGATATTTTCTTTCCCTATCCAAAGGTCGTGAACTAAATACTTGATCATAATTTCTTGAAAAAAAAATTCAGATTTCTTGTGGTCCTCATGGATTTTTGCATAAATGTCATCTCCAAGAAAATACATCTGAGCATCTATCATGACAATTTCAAATTTGGTCCTAAATTATCCTAAGGTGCTGGTGTATCCAAAACACATCCTTAGTAAAAAATTCAATTGTGAAATATTTATTTCCCACAAGTGATTTCCACTTTACAGATAGCACAAGGTGCTGAGGTGCTTGAAATGAGATGTTCGATGTTTGCTGCTCAGGAACATTTTTTTCCACTTATTCAAGGGCTCCTTAGAACCCTCATCAGATGCTCTATGAAGGTGAACCAAAGCAGAAAAGGGACACTTTCTGATTCTAATATGTATTTCCAATTGCCAGTAAACTCGAGAATCTAGTGTTCCCTGCCTTAGTTCTTGACATTTATTCTTTATATAGCTTTAATAATGAAGTTAGAATTGTTATTAATATTTAACAGTAGCACAATAAAATGCCCTTAACTTCCTAAGCACTTACTTTGGGAATGGCACTAATTAAAAGCCTTACCTAATAACAATGAAAATTGATGTCTTTAATTTAATGCTTACTGTATACAGTTGCTACTAAAAGCACTCTATAAATGTTAAATCATTTAATCTTCAAAACTCTTGTCAGTTAGAAACATAATCTTTTTTGCAGATGGGGAAACTAAGGCAAAGAAAGGTTGTTAGTTACCTAAGTAAACATAGCTGACAAGAGGATTAGAATTTGTACCCAAGCATCTGACCCTATGACTCTGCTCCTAACCCTTACCTTACAATGCTCATTATCAGTCTCTTCCTAATTATAATTTATTTATTAATCCTCTTAACAATCCTATGATGTGTCTTATTGTCTCTATATTGCTACTGAGACAATGAGTCTTAGAGACATCATACAGTTAGTAAGCAGCAGAGCTACCTCTATTTGGCACTGGGCTCTTTGCCCCATATTTTGCAATAGAGCACAGATCTATTAAAAATATTGTGCTGCACTAGTCAAAGAGTTCCCACATTATATTAGATATTTTGAAGGTGGTTGCCTTCCTTCATGGTGTTGAATAAAAACAATGAGATGTCTTGCTAATATGTACATACCCACCTTGAATTTCAGCGGAACTCTTGAGGACAGAATTAGCTTAAAAGAACTTTGGGATAAAGGAACTGAACAACTATAAATTATTGCCATTTTATATCAATTTCTGATCTCTCTCTGGAAATACTTCCATGTAAACAGTCTAGTATGTGCTTTGGCTTTTCCTATAAATCATGTCCAGTAGGCATGATTCCCTTCTTTCCTTTTTGGAAAGGACTTAATTTTCTTTTAGCATTATCAATTTACTAATATAAAAAATTTCTCACTGGCCAGGTTTAAAAAGATAATCCTATTAATTTAAGAGTATAAAATTCTATATTCCATTTGTTATATATCACAACTTTATTTTTATTTTTTCTTATTTATTTTTTTCAGTTGACAGTCACTATTATTTTATATGAGTTTCAGGTGTATGGTGTAGTGGTTTGACATTTATATAATTAAATATAAAATATTTAATATTAGGTGGAATTTGTCCTCACTAATTGCTTATTCTTAAAACAATAATATTTTAGATTATCTTATTCTTTTTTATTTTAATACTATAAAATTTGTGCAATTCCAAAAGATACTTAAATAATTTGTAAACATTAATGAAAAAATATATTTATACTTAAACTAATTATAGTATTATTTATAATAGTTTTATTTTATTCCCTTGTTTCTTGTTGTTTTGAGGTCTACAATAATATCTGCAAATAATGACTTCTTCCATTTTTTAAATTCTTATAGCTCTTATTTCTTTTCCCAGAAAATGTTAAATAATAAAGTTAGTGGTGAGCATATTCTTTTATTTCTGGTTTTATGGGATTGATTCTATATTTTGCCATCAAAAAATTACGCAAGCTTTTGGAAAGTATGGAGATGATCATACGATTTTAATCTTTCAATTGTTTAGATGGAACTTAAAAAAATCATAGTTAGTCATTTTTAAGGGAAATAAATTCCTACCATTTGGTTCATTAACCAGTCACAGGACTTCCAGGGTTTTGCTCAGATCCATAAATCCCTCTTGCTTTCTTCTTTTTCTTCTCCATCTCAGCTGTCATATTAAAAAATGTGTATGACAACCAAGCCACCTCTGAAACATCTAGTGCAGATGGTTTCATATAGTACTGTGGGTGCTATATATATATATATATATATATATATATATGTATATATATATATATATATATATACACACACATTTTAAGTGATGTTATCTATGTATTATTTATTGAAGTTGAGTTGAATTACAGTACCAATGTGTACTATGACATTTGCTCAAAAGATAACGTCACTCAAATGAATGCTAGCATCACCATGTGACAGTCAGGACAGTTAAAGAAAAAAGCAGAAGCACAGTTGTCATTTGAGGAGTGTAAGACCATTTTGAAGTGGTATTTAAAATTTGAGAATGTTGTGGAAGTATGACAATGGAGGCATGAGCATGCAACAGAAACTTCAACGTGACTAACAATTGCATGCAGTCATGATAAATTTGGTGCACAGGGTAAATTGAAAGGGCATGTGCAGCTACACAAGCAGACACTTTGGTCAATGTTGCTCAAACAATAATTTGCCATAACAGATGTGTCTGGATGCTGATGGTAAACACCTTGAACACCTCTTATAATTGCAAAAGTCACATGTGACTTGTATTCATCTTTTGTTATCGATATATTTTGAGTATTAAAATTTTAATAGTTTTTTCCTTTCTTAAAACATGTATACATTTTTTTGGCACCCTCTGGTTGCATAGTGAGGTATCAAGAATGATATAAATCTGTACTAAAAAATCTGTTTTTGGCAAAAGATTTCAGTTATAGTTTATACACATTAGCAAGTGTGCCTTGTATGTTTGGCACAAAAGAGATGAAGATTAAAATACTGTGTACTGAAAGGTTGAGGAAAAAATTACTGAAGTGGAAAACACTGGACCTGAAAAGAGAAGACAGAAGTTCTGGTTATGAGCTTGCTCCTCGCTATATTTTCTTAGACTTGTCATTTGACTACTCTGAGACAGAGATAATGAGTGAAAAAGATTGATGAAGTTATGAAGCACCCTACCAACACAGGATATTATCCTCAAATTTTAAGTATATTATAAATCTTTTAAATTGTTTATTTCAAAATTGTCTTTAAAGCATATTAATGTTTCACAATAGTTAACTCAAAAAAATGAGTTTTTTTGTGCCACACAAAATGTGAGGTTCATTAAAAGAAGGGCAACTCATTAATCTCCAGATTCTCTAGCAACATACAGAACTACCCCGGTATGTGGTGATCATATAAAAGTGGTACCTCCCATCCTTTGAACTCACAACTTCCTATCTTTCCAGTACTTTCTGGTTCTGGCCATTACCATTTTTATCTTTTCCCCTTTCAAAACATGAATTTCCTTATTTTAGGGTCTTGAGCAATTTGCAGCCATTTACCGTTTTTGTTTTTGTGGGGGTTTCTTTTGTTTAAATTGTTAAATTTATTGGGGTGACATTGGTTAGTAAAGGACTTGGTTGAGAGGATGAGGGAAGTCTTCAGAAAGCAGCTCCTGGGGAAAGCCGGGACGGCTCAGCGGGTTGAGCGCTCGCTTTGAGGCCATGAGGACCGAGGATCGAATCCCGGCTCCGGCCCAGGCAGGACCCACGTGCTGAACTGGGGAGTTCCCACAGTTCGGTTCTCTAACTGTCTCTGTCTCTGTCTCTCTCTCTATCTGTCAAAAAGTAAAATAGAAATAACTATGCA
>PVKE010035287.1:0-16964 GCA_004027555.1 Craseonycteris thonglongyai | reverse complement strand
ATATTCTGAAAACAGAAGCCATGATTTTTCCAGCCAATTGCAACACCTTGACCATCTTAGGGGGTGACGTGCCGTTTTCATGCCACTGCATGGACTCCTGCTTTGACTCAGGCTCATCATGAATTACCCAAGTTTCATCTCCAGTGACAATCCAATTTAAAATGTTATCTTTGTTATCTCTTCAGAGATCCAAAAACTGTCCTGAACACTCAACACACAGTTTTTGAGGTGACAAGAGCATTCTCAGTACCTACCTTGCACTGACTTCTTAGATGCTGATGGAGAATATTCAAATTGGTTGTAGGTGATGCTCCAACCATTTCTGCAGGCTGCTTTGTATTCAATCTGGCACCTTCCACAAGTTTTTCAACTTTTTTTAACAATGTCTGAGGAAGTGGTCCTAACAGGGTGTCCCAGATGAGGTCATATTTAATAGACTCTTGGCCTTGCTTGAAAAGGCTGTGCCACTTGTAAACCATGGATTTCCCATGGCCACCGTCCCTGTGAGCCACTAACACCTCTTCCAAAATGGTTTGAGGTGTTTTCCCTTGTTTTTTGAGGAACTTAATAATGGCACAATATTCAATTTTTTCTTACTTGGGGTTTTCTTCACATTTGACATGCTTGTTTGGTGATATCAGAAAGAACACAGATGCAAGGAGGCTGACGTTTAGTGCATATACTAATAATAAGTCGCACAGACTGTGTGCACTAGGACTCACACCTTTCTGAGAACCCTTCGTTCTGTGAATTTAATGACCTTCTCTTGTATTTAAAAAGCTGTAGGGAAACATTAGATCATAGAAAATTTGAGTTTCAATGAGAACGTACTTAGCCAATCCTAAGTTCGGAAGAGATTCAGTTAATACATTCTTAAATGTGTCCAAAGGAAGTCACAGATCGATAATATACATACTGTGTACATAAATACACATATAAAGTACATATAACCATCTAAATGTATATGTGTGTGTGCATGTGCTCAGATAAAACCCAACATCAATAGATAAGGTCCAAGTAAATATCTATATTTAAAGAACCGTATATGTATTATGTTTTTATGTATTCTTTTTAAAAGGAATTGTTGCTAATGCTAAGATAATTTCCTATTTAAAGGCTTCTTTGATGATCTCTGAGATTCTGTCCATCTCAGCAATATTTTAGAATTACAAGCATTGAGGATTTAACACTTAAAAGGTCCTTCACATTTATGTTAAATTATTTAAGTTCCCACACTAATTCCATAAACACTGAACTACTGCTCATCTCTATATAGAAATGAAAAAATTAAAACTATAAGAGAATATATAATGTGGCTCATATTCAGGGGATGTGGACCAAAAAAGAGGGTCTTATGGTAAGTAGTAACCTTACAGGGTGATATGATCATAAATTCCTAATTGGGCTGGTCATGGTGAGTAGTCATGCCCTAGGCATATAACTTTGTAGTGAAAGGTTATCTTTGCCTTAAGCAAGATCTGCCCATTGTTTCTGTACGTCTAGGTTAACACACCTTTGAAATAAACACCCTCAAGACATCGCATAATTTTGTTAACTATCCTGTAATCCAATGCTCACCTTGCTTTCTCCCACCTCCATATAATCTCACTGATGTTCTTTCTTTAATTTCAAATGCATAAATGAAGCTGCAAAAGGGTTATTCTCAGGAGCATTTGAGATCTTGCTCCCGAGAAACTGTGATCAGTTTGGATCAAATAAACTCATAAAAATTCTCTACAGGTTTGATGGTTTTTTGCATGGACAGGAAGAACTAAATTCTGATCCTGAAACCCTTTTAAGTCTATGCTGTATTCCTCTCTTTATACCCTTCATTAGAACTGGTAGTATGTAAAATTATATCCATGGGTTTAGGTTGTAAAATTTTCAAAATTCAAAAAATTTTCATGAAATTTAAAACAAAATCAAGAACAAACAAAACAATTTTCATTTCATAAGTGATAGGGCACATGAACAAATTTAAACAAATAGGCAATTAGATTTGACAATAAAAGTCCAAATGGAAATACAAGTGTGATTTTACTATCACTAAGATCAATAGCTGACTTTCTATCTTAGTCAAAATATGAACTCTGTGTGATGAATTATGCATTACTTGAACTAAATTTGATTGTGAAATCCTCTAAAGAATTTACTTAATCCTGTTTTTCCAGTTGGAACCTTTACTTGCTTCAGGGAGAATTTGGTACTAAGGGGAGGTTCATAGAAAAGGAGTAAATAAGAAAGAGATTTCTGTAACTCACCTCACTAGGGAATATTTCGGAATTTATGGAGATACTACCATAAAAAGAAGAAGCAACAAGAAAAACAATAGCTAACATTTCTTGAATGCTTACAATTTGTTAGGTTCTGTTTGAAGGGTTTTACCTAGGCTAACTTGCTTAATCCTCACAAAACAAAGGCAAGAACAAACCTGGTAAGAAACCCTGGCATTAATTCTTTTTCTGGTAGAGGTAGACTCTGCTTAATGAAAAAAAGAATATATCAATCAGATGCATGAGGTGTCAATCATTTGCTATGTGGGAAACAAACAAACAAACAAAAAAGGCAGTTACTTTAAATACCAAAGTTTTCTAATAGTTTGTTTTTTTTTTGTTTTTTTTTTTAATTATTAACAATATTTATTAATTCAAAGTAGCTACAGATAAAGACAGATTTAGAATTTACTTTGTTGCCTTAACATTAATGGGAAGACTGAGTTTGCATGTCTCTAACGAAGGAATCATAATGAGGTGTATATCCTGACAAAGATAATAGTTTGTTTTAACTAAGGTTGGATTTATAAAATATGGATTTAGATAGAAGCTTTCCAAAATATCCTTGTTTTCCAAGTTAAAAAATAGACATCCTGTACTTCTCATGTTTGTTTGTCTGTGAACCCCACTAAACCTAAATATGCTGGCTGAAACTTAGGGAGCTATGGTTCACTAAGAAGAGGCTTCCTTTTTTATTTTTGGTTTTGGCGTGCTATTCAACTCATTTGCTAGATCTGTACTAAATGAGTGACTCATGGTTCTCCTCCTGCAAGACTCATTTTCATTTCCCTTAGTCTCACTTTATTTTTCTATGGCCATGAGCTATGTTAACAAAAGCAATTGAAAAGTATAGTATATGTAGTCTGCTTCTGTTTGCCTAGTGAAGGCTACAATCTACAGGGGTGGAACATTTTTCCTTCCATTCTTCTAGGTTCTTTGGATGGTTTAATAATTGAATTGCGTGAGACAGATTAACAAAAAACAAACCCCAAGTTTTTGGTACATTGTATGAGCCGCATAAATATAAGAAAAGCAGATGTTTGGTAATTTGATGTTTGCCCTGCCCTACAGGCGATTTGGTAACAGCTCCCTTTCTGAGCCTGACCCACTATCTAAATTCTGTTAGGTGGATAAAGGAGAGTAAAAATTCTTCTTGAGTCTACTGGGTCTTGATCACCTTCAGCTCGAAATGATCCACATACTAAAGTGATGCATTTTGGGGTGACATGTTCTGCTCCCCTTCACATCCCAGAATGCTTAAATTGGAAGGAACACCCAATAGTTTACCTCTCCTGTGTTTTTATTGCCAATGTAAGACCATCCAAGCCTATAGAAAAATTTTACAAAATGTATTTGAACCAAACAGACTGAGAAAACCGCTTTCTAGAATGCTGGGTTGCAGTTTCTTTTATGCATCTGGAATTAAGGCGGGAGCATACAAAAGATTGAAGGAAGGTGGGAGAAAGCAAGACGGGGGAGGGGATCTTGGATTTTACAGGATAGTTGAGATTATGTGTTTCCTCGGTGGAGTTACATCTGGTCTCCGGGGTATCTGAAAAAGAGGATTGTTCTGGTATTCCAAAGGTGTGTGAACCTAGATGCACAAAAACAAGAAAACAGGCTTACATAAGGCAATGATAAGTCTTTTACTAAGGAAGTTATATGCCTGGAGTGGGATTACCCACCATTTCTTGCCAGTTAGGAATTTCTGATAAGATCACCCTGTGTGGTTACTTTCTATAGAACCCATTTTCTTTTCACCCACGACTATATAGATGAGGAAGAGGAAAAAGGATAGCAACTACAGTGATAAAGTGACATGGTTTTTAATGAGGAACACTTTGTACTGGTTCATCTTTTTTTCTCGCTATTGGTTGGGTTGTTCACATGTAGTAATGTCTAGTTTTGGCTATTGTCTCAGATCATGCAGGTAAGTAGGTAAGGTAGAAAGTAAATACTTGCATAGACTGGATTCTTAGCTACATATGTCAGTGAAATTTGTAATTTGATTTCTCCTTAGCCTCTTATTAATAATGTAGTCATTCTTTCAGGAAGAATAACTTGACCATCATAGTTCATAGTGTGGTTATCAGACTCTAATAACTGACATCTAGCTTCATATGTGTTTCGACCTTTGTACTTTTGCCCAATAATTCAATGAGTACGAAGTAATGAATGTGTTATAGATCACACCCTATAAGCATTATTGGCTTAATTATAGACCATCTCTTTAATAATTTGCAAGTGGTATTGGGTCCTCTCTCCAAGATACCAGAGAAAAGTGTGTGCCTGACTTACAGGGGATGAGCAGGGCAATTTGAAGTACATATGCTGAATTCACTGGTAGGTCATGTGAGTAACCCAAAGAGGTGAAGGCTGTGGTCTCTGCCTCTAATGAGCGCCTGTGGTATATGAGTCAGGGTGTGGTGTGGGCACCGGGAAAGCAGAAGAGGAATTTAGTAGCAGGATGAAGTAGATGGAAAGTAAAAATGCTGAGCTGAGTTGAATGAAGAAGAATTTGTTCCAAATGAAAAATAACAACTCTTTTCTATTGAATCCTTCCTTTCTTCCATGCACCACTCTAAGCATTTGGCTTGTGGCAATATAATAGTATGTAAATATATATTATAAAATAACATACTAATCTAATTTATAATAGTCCAATGAGGTAGACACTAACTACTATTATGTTCATTTTGCAGATAAGGAAAGCTGAACAGAGATGTTAATATACTTGCTTAAATCTAGTTAGTTGCCTGTAAATCAAAGGAAGATTTCAAATCCAGGCAATCTGGCTCCAGAAACCATATGCTAAATCACTAAACCACACTTGGATGAAGACTGAGACTTGAATAGGTAATGAATGCATGACCATCACAATTATTTGACACACAAACACAAAAGTCTTGAGGGAACCTCAGGAGGGCCGTCTTGTTTCCTTAAACACCACTAAAAATTACAATCATCTTGCCATTGCCTTTATTTTTCAAAGATTTATTTTACTGTTTTGAGAGAACATGAGAGAGAGCGTGAGAGACAGACAGACAAAAAGAGGAGAGAAAAAGAGAGAGAGAAAGGGAATGCCTAGAACAGTCTCCACAGTTGCATATCATTAGTTGTAACAGTTCCATTCCACACAGGTGGATGTGGGGCTGCATGGGGCAGGAATGAAACCAGGGGCCTCTCTTGGTGGGAGGCAAGAACCCTCATTGCCATCCGGCAGTTACCAGTTACACTGCAGTTCGTCACATGGGTCTGCACGGGCCAGAGCTGAAATTCAATCTCTGGACCTCATGGTTGCAAGTCAAGCACTAAACCCACTGAAACTTCCCAGCATACCAGCCATTATATTTAGCTTTATAGATGCTTTTGAGAGCTCTGTTTACATCAGTGCAGAAAAATTTGTGTGACCATGCACTTTAAAGAAGAGAATCATTATTCTGTTTACAAAGATTATTTTAAAACTATTTTGTTTTAATAAACTTTTATATTTTAGTAAAATATATTTAATAAAATGTAGCCAACTAAGATACCTTTAATTAAATATTTTTAAATATGCTTTTTAAAAAGTCATATACAAAGAGAATCAAATTACTTTGCTTACTCATCTTTCAGATAAGAAGACTACCTAGTGTGACCATCATACTTACACCTATAGATGTACTTTATGGAAAAGGTAAAATTTGAAGTTATTTTTGGAGAAGCTTGAGTGTATAGAATAGACTTGGAGGAAACCAATATATTAGGTGAAAGGCAGAATGTGTGGTAGAAAGTCCTATGTGGTAATGTCAGTTTTGTTGCTACTCATTGAAGATTGCCATTCAAGGTACTCATTCATTCCCTTTCCTAATAGCTTTATGCTTGTGATGATTAGGAGAGGCATAAGCTTATCTTTTAGAGAAATAACCAATCTTTCAGCAACTCATTTTAGATCTCCAAGAAATTTGAAAGGAACCACTGTAATAAAATATATCCTTCTCTTCCAAAAATCATTTTCACCTTAGTTTGACTTTAGGCTAAATAGTATCAAAGGCTGCTGATTCTTAAGATAGTTATTCAAGATAAACAATTACTGTCCAATTCATTCAAAAGGCATCAGCTTCTTGAACAAGTTTTCCTGGTTTATATTCTAAAACCATGAATTAGTAAAAACCTTCAAGGATATTAAGGAATGTCTTTCAGTGGTGTTCCAAATATTTTTTCTCCCAAACCTACGAGAATTCTCAGTCTATAAATGTATATCACTCTATACTTTGAGAGAGCTGAGCATATATACATCTTGGATAGTAATCCCAACACAAAATGCAAGGCACATTCCTGCTTTGACTACATCAAAATATACAAGCCATATAATTCAGGTATACTTTAATGACAATGTAACACTTGGACCAAAATCCAAAGTAGAAGTTGCTTAATAGTTACTAATCAATATTTCCCAATGCCCCTGGTCTTTTATTGTTAAAATGATTATCTTGATCTCATACGGGCATGGCAACATAACATGCCCTTTCTCACCAGGGAACTTTAATGTAGCAATAACTGCAGACGGGGTTGGATTTGACCTATAACTGTTCACGACCACGCTGCCAAAGTACTGACACCATCATCAGATTTTGTCACTAGGATCTTTCCAAACAGGCTGATTGGACAAACAATGTTGCTGTTCTTTGACAAGCACCTTTGCACATTGACATCATTCCTAATGCCACGAACAGATCAGCTTTGGAGGATAAAGCTATAGGGTTGACCAGTTGAGCTGAATTAGAAAGTCCCGGAAACAACTGGTCCACCCACTAAAACTATAACTAAACATACACTAAACCATAGTTTTAGTTCACTCATTAGGTTTCAAAATGGATTGAGAGATAGTTCGGCACAGTGAGGCAATTGGTAAAAGAGAAACCAATTGTGTTTTTTTTTTTTAATTTTTATTGTTTTGACAGAGAGAGAGAGAGAGAAAGAGAGAGAGAGAGAGAGAGATACAGAGACAGAGACAGAGAGAGAACTGAGCTGGGGGCACTCCCCAGTCCAACACATGGGTCTGCACAGGCCGGGCAGGGATTCGATCCTTGGTCCCTGGCACTGCAAAGTGAGTGCTCAACCCACTGAGCAATCCTGGCTTCCCCTAGAGAAACCAATTGGATGCAACAAAAGAAACCTGGTTCTGACAAGCCATGTAAAAATGGGCAAGTCACTTCACAGTTCTGAATCCCAGTTTCCTCACCTACTAAGTACTGAAATTATTACTGGATGATTTGTTTGATTAGGAAAGTTCATTGGAAAAATTTACTAGGATAGTTAAAAATTACTTATTTGAAGCTGATTTAGACCTCTTGTAATATTTGCTGTGGGAGTCAAAAGGACTCAGTTGTTTTTCCCTCAGGTTCCTCCCACTCTACCCTCCCCACACAAACCATAAATAATAGCTATGTAGAACATTATTTTAAAGAAAGAATTACACATTGGTCTACTGTGTCACATAATAAACAGTTTTCAATAAATTTTAGTTGAATGAAACTGTCTTTTATCCAAACTTGAAGATCAAAGGACAAATATCTTTGCAAGTTTTTAAATTATCCATTAGTTCAATTCCCAATCAAGTCTTTTGAATTTCTCTTAAAGAAGCTCTCCGCTTAATTTATACAGTTTTTCTACTGAAATTACCTCATCCTTATTCCTGTTAATGGGGACTCCTTCCTTCTGTCCCTCCAATGATGCCTGGTATCTCACGCATTAGGAAAGTTGCCAGACTTGAGCTGAAGTTCAAAACCTCTTCTTTGTCTAAGAGTATATGAGAAAACTACTTGTTCTTTACTACTTTTTATCACGAACGTTAATCTCATTTAGTGTTGTTGGAAAGTAACCTAGTTATTTATGTATATGGCTCCAAAATGGGACACTGCTAGGCTTTTATTTCTCTTTGCAGAAGCTCATAGGTGTATTGTGGCAATTTTATAGGATTAGGTATGTAAATCTCTCTGTAGCATCCCCAACAGAAGTTGGGTGTTAAATAAATGTTAGTTGTTTTTTTTTTCTCTCTCTCTAACCACCAGGAAATGCTCACATATATAAAATCTAGATTTCATTCACTCATAGGAATATGTTTCTTGTCAGAAATTACCATCTCAGAGTTTTTGGTTTATTGGCTCTTTCTGCAGTGGAGAAGCAACTCCAGTTTCCTGAAGGGGTAAATTAATTTCTGTGGTTAATTAGTCTCTTTGACCCCTTTTGATTAACGTTGGGAATGTTGAATATGAAATTTTAGCCAGATTCCAACCTGATGTGTTTTTGGACTACATTCTTCCCTCATCAACCTGACAGTTGAAATTCAAAAGGCTATTTGTCACTTCCTAGTGTCATCACCAGTCCATGATATTAACCAGCTGTGAGACAGCTGCCACATTCCATCCCAGAAATGACTGCCAATCAGCTATTAGTGAAGGACCCCGGTCTGAGAGCCTTTCAACTACATGTTGAGTCTCTTAGGAACAGAATCCTAATTTGTTGGGTTTGTGTTATTACCCATGCTTGGCCTACAGGCATAAACCAGCTTGGGAATGAAACAGAGATTGAATTCAGTTTATTCCTTTTAAGTGACTGACTGAAACCTTTTTATTAGTTTTCCTTTCCCAATATGACTAGTTTTATTTCCTCTTCAAATTATTGTGTCTAAATAGACAGGGCCTTGGAATGAGCTCACTGAGTCAACATTCCATTATGAGTCTTTTTTGACTAGAAGGAATGGAAGAGGAAGAAGGTAAGGTAAGGAGGAAGGAGGTAGGAAATTGAGTGTAAAAACATCCCAGACAAGAGCAAACACTGGTGACTCATTTCAGGTCACATTTTCATTGCAGCTATGTGGATCCAAGCACTCTCATATTTGATTTGGGAATATTTAGTGAGGTCCACTTGACTTTTCCAGAATGGCTTGTCTTGTGTTCATTGCCATGATAAGTCTGTCCCTGAACTTCTTCAAAGGCCTTTCCAGAGACATGTATTTAAAAAGCAAAGTTGTAGGTTTCCTTAGAGGAAGATCCATACTGGACTCTTCTTACACTGGTATTGATTGACTGCGTGCGGATGGATGGAAATTTTCCTTCTCCCTGTTTTTCTTTGTTTTTTCTTCTGAGCCTGTTCTCATCTTAAACTTAATGCTATTATGTAAAGGGAAGAAAATATTTACTTACGAAGAACCAAACAGCCTTCAGTTCAAGCCTGTAGTTAAAAGAAACTGCTTATTTTTTTCTATTATATTCCCATTTTCTTTGTTTTTGCAAACATGTAACTGTACAAAGATCTATTCTGACTACAGAGTGACACCATAGTCTAATTAACCAACAGAATAACGTGTAATAATTATTTAATTGAATAGTCCTTTACTTCACTTAATAGGACCAGTCCTTTTCTTTTCCTTTCCTTTCCCTTCTCTTTTCTTTTCTTTTCTCTTTTGTTTTCTTTTCTATTTTAAAGACTACTAAGAACCCGCGAAGAAGTTGCATTAGCCAATACAGGCAGAATTAGGGACAATATTATAGCCAATGGACGTCGGCACTGAAGAGTATCACAAGCTTTTTGAATTAATGATACAACCAGGAGTCCAGATTCAAAATACCAGCTGTTGAAAAAAAGCATTTAAGACCAAATGTTTTATACATTGGTGTCATGGAAAACAACCATCTGTTGCAGTTTCCTTTTCTGTAAGCAGACTCTCTCCAAGTTAAATAGGGTGATGCCCGGACAGTGTCCCATGAATTCTACAACCATGTCTTCTTTATATCAAAAATTCCATTAGTTGATCTAAAAAGTCATGTGATATTTCTACGTAATTGCTTCTTTTCAAAAATCAGTTAATTGACAAAGAAGCTTAAACCCCGCAAAGGCTGAGTTTCCAAGTATTTTGAAAAGACACAAAACCTTATCCATTCATCTAACAAGTTGTTGTTGTTGAGACTCTCTTGCAGTACTGCACTCTTTGCAATCTACATTTAAAATCTTATCAAAGTTTAAGTTAGCCCTCTGTGGGATTTAAGGATATGCACAAGACGTGTGTTCTTACTCCTGGGAGAAATTTTGTGTTACATCAAAGGAGCCTTGCAAAGTATCTGCATTATTAGGGCATTTTCCAAAGTGTTGCTTAAAGGCACCTCCTCATGGACCAAAAATGTTGGAGCAGGGCTGACAACAGACAATGCTTTATTGGTATAGTGAGTGGGGAGGGCCTGGGAGCTACACCAACTACTCTTCTCTTTACACATTTTTTCTCTTGTACAGATTAGAACCATAGAGAAATCCTCCTTCCTCCAAAGATCAGTCTGCTTTCTTGGTATAAATCTCATTTTAAACTGAAGTTGCTGTTAGTATAAAGGAAGGAGAGACACATATATTCTTATGGATACATATGATGGACAATGAAAGGAGACAAATAGTAGGATAACACTTATATAACTGCTAGTAATAGCACATATTCTTTAGAAATGCATACATATGTGATAAAAGTACAAACATACATATGGAAATGATAAAATAAATTTAGAAAGGTAGTTGACCCTACCAGTGAGAAAAGGGAAGTAAGAAAAATTTCAAAACATCACTTTTATCTGTGATGTTTTATTTCTTAAGCTGAGTGAAAAATTAATGGGTTCTCCTATTATTTTTACATATACTTTTTTGTACATCTGAAACTTCTCAACATTAAAAATGAATCTGTCAGGTGAGTCGTTAAGGATTTGGGACTTTGAGATGACACAGACCTAAATGTAAGTCTTGGTTCTCCTATGTAATAACTGTGTTTTTTCAGAAAGTTACTCAGTCAAAAGTCAATTTCCTCATTTTTGAAATGAGAGTACAATGGTACCTGCCTTCTAGGGTTGCTTTCTGAATTAAATGAATCATTGCATTTACAACGTTAGTGCTCACAGACCCGTAAGGGAGTACATAACTAAACAAATAAATATTCACAAGTGATGATAAGCCTGAATCATTTTCCTTTGGCTTTCAGAACAAATTGCCATCCAATGTGATGGCTTAAACAACAGAATTTTATTCTCTCATACTTCTGAAGGTCAGTCACTTTCACTCAGTTGAAATCAACACGTCAGCATGGTCATACCCGCTTTAGAGCAAGCTCATCCAACCCACAGCCTGTGTGACACACATGCCCCAGGACAGCTCAGAAAGAAGTGTCAGTGTATTTATGCATGGCCCAAGACAATTCTTCCCGTGTGGCCCAGGGAGGCCGAAATGTTGGACATCCCTGTTCTGAGGCTCTAGGGAAAATCCATACCTTGCTTCTTCCAGCTTCAAATAGCTGCTGCCATTCTTTGGTTCATGGCTACATCACTCCAGGAAGCCTCCACGTTCACAATGCCTCTTTCTCTTCTGCAGCAGTTTCTCCCTTAACCTCCGTCTTCTTAGGTTACCTGTGGTGACATTAGGGCTCACCTGGAGAACTCAGAAGTCTCAAGATATGTATTTAACTAAATTACATTTGCAAAGTCCTTTTTGCCACATAAGCAACATTCATAGGTCCCAAGGATTAGAATAGAGATATCTTCTGGGAGGCTGTTTTTCCGCTTACCCCATGCCCTGTGAAGGAAAGAAACACCATGAGAGAGAATAGTGATGATGATTCACTTGATGGCTAGAAGGTAATGATGAGGGAGACTGAAATGAGCTAAACTAGAGACAGACTGAGACCTGCCCCTTTTAGAGCTTTGCGGGTGTCCAGATTTTCTCCTTTCTGTACGGGGAAACTTCAGAAAGGAATTGAATGAGAAAGGCAATGTGGTTTTCTTTACATGGTTAAGATTATTTTAGTTGCTGTAAAGAAAACTAGTGGAAGATGGATGGCAATGGGAGCAGGGAGACAAATGCCAGGAGATGACTGTGGTCATAAGGGCAGCAGAGGAGGACAATGGGAGCAAGGTGGTGGCAGTGAAGATGTAGCATCACAGACAGAGGTGAGATTCATGTTAGAGACAAAACAATCAGGATCTATCGGACTTGATGTGCAGGGTGAGCGTAACAAGGATGAGTAAAGGAAGACACTTAGATTTCTAGCTCCAGCAATCAAATAGCTGAAAATGTCATTCACTGACGTGGGGAAGGGAGATGCAGGAGGAAACAAGGGTTCCGCCCTGGGAATATTGATTCTCTAACCACCGACCTTGAGGCTGTGGAGCTACATGCAGACAGTTGGGTGAGGAGATCTAGAGTTCAGAGAAGAGGTATGACCAAAAATATACGTGGAGGAGTGTTTAGCATAGAGATAATACGTAAACCAATGAAAGTGGATGAAGTCCTGTAGAAGGAGATGAAGAGAGATAAAGAGAGCCCAAGGCCAAACCCTGAGGAATATCAATACTGAAGTGTAGGTAACAGAGGAAAAGCACGCAAAGGAAAGTCAGAAGGAATGACCAGCTACAGAGGGGAAGAAATGCTCTGAAGAGTTTATTGTCACAGAACTCAAGAAAGGAAACCATTGCATAAAAGGAGAAGACAGAAAACATCCTTTGCACTTGGCAATGTGGAGGCCGTGGTGACTTTGACAAGAGCAGAATCAGTGGGATGATGGGACTAAGGCTCGGTTGGACTCGTGTGAGAAAGCAACAGCGTGAATGTAAGGGAGGATATAGAGAAAGCACACAGACAATTTCCTCAAAAATTTCTTGTAGAGCAGGGTGTTCAAACTTTTGACTTCCCTGGGCCATGTTGGAAAAATAATTGTTTTGAGCCACACATAAAATATACTAACACTAATAATAGCTGATGAGCTATCTAAAAAAAAAAATCTCATGTTTTAAAAAAGTATACAAATTTGTTTTGGTCCACATTCAAAACCATTCTGGGCCACATGCAGCCTGAGGGAAGCAGACAACAGAGATACAACCAAACATAGATTTTAATTTTAAAGGGAAATACTGTTAGTATGTGCTTGTATGTTGTCTGAATAAAGATAATCCAACAGAGAGAAAGAAATGGGGCAGTATACTGAGAAAATACCTTCGAGTCCCCTGGTGACCCTATGGACTGAAGAAAAGGAATAGCACCATTTCAGGACCCCAGCGGCGTTTCTCCTTTCTGACGGTCTTCTTCGTTCTAACCCTCTGCTTGGAAGGAGAGAAAGCTCTTTTCACATCAATCAAAGCTCCGCCATACCTGGTAGCTTTCTTAGCAGAGCCACTTTTACTTATTACTTTGCTCTTTTCACTTGAAATGTCCTGATGTTTCTTTTAGAAATTAAGAGAAATCTTCCCCAAATCAGTTTTGGTTTCATTCCCATGCGTTACGTATATGTCTTGCTAGCAATGATTCGGCCAGATCCTTTTTCTTGATTCCAACGTGGGATGGGATGGAGAAGGTAGTATCAGTAATCAGATGTTTTTAAACACTTCACACTCCCCTCCCGGCCTCCTTCCCCTACACACAGCTCTGAACAATAGGACACTCCATGCGTTGTCTTGTCTAGAAGGGGGTTAGTTCCCCCAGATAAGGGTACAGGCAGGGGTTTGGCTGGAGAAGAGGCTACAGAACTCTGACAGCTCCAGGCTTCAGCCCCCAGCGTTACCGCTCACCTTCCTGACTTACAATAGAGGTGGCAGGGCTTGAATACCCACCCTGCCACTCATTGCTCCTACACACCAATCAGTATCTTCTTGTCTTCTTAGTAAAGATAACATTTGAAGTGTGCTGTTACCATTAGACATGGAGGAAGAACCGATAGTGTGGTCATACTCCTTGAAGAAATCGGATTCATGCTTTCATCGGGTGTAGTGTTGTTAAGAAGTGAAATTTGTTGAAGGGAGAAAGTTAGCAGAGGAGAGAGCTCTCTTTCTTCCGCCAGTGCCTTCCCAAGATTTGCACTGGGACAGCCTGTAATGTGTAAGCTCCAGCCCATATGCTCCTAAGGTTTACCCCAAAGTTTGTCTATGTCAGGGAATCTGGCAGTCACTCCCACATAAGAAGGAGAGCATATATTCTAAGAATCAGAAAAGGTGAAGTCAAGGTCATATTTTAGCAAATTGATTGGGAAAAAACAAAGGCCCAGGCAGTGTTGCCAAAAATGTCACCTGAAAAAACACCACTTGGTTCTGAAAGCTGAAACATGCAGCAGGTCAGAAGTCCATTGTTGCAGCCACAGGGCAAAAATCAGGCTTGATAATGATGTTCATAAAACTGTGACATGGCAGTCAGTGCCCCAGCGGAGCCTGATTGAGAGTTACAGTTAAGAGCCAGCTGTCCCACAGGGACAAACTCTGACCTGTGTGCACACTGAGGCAGTTTGGCAATACTTCTAATCATAAGTGAGCTTAGCAACTCAGCCATCCCTAGCAATACTAAACAATAACCCCAAGGAGAGCACCAATGCCAAACTTCACTTCCCTCCTCACAACTGGGCCACAAGAGAATTGCCATTTATATTTTAGATACTCGTATTTCAATGCATAATTTTAGCTTAGGGAAGCTAACCTATGATACAGGGTGGGTTTTTTTGTTTTTGTTTTTTTGGGTTTTTTTTTGTAATTTGCTTTTGCAATGGTAGGATCCCTTATAACAAGAGTATGCAGCATTGGGATTACTCTAGAATCTTCTATGTTCTCCCAAGATATGCTCTTGTTTAGTGCCTGTTTTAACAGTTTAGATGATTAGAACCATAATGACAATGAGAGACTAGAGTGTAGAGATGTTGAAGAGTGTTCTGACATGTATTGCTGGCATTCTGATTCTGAAGTAAGGGTTACACATTCTGGTGATAAGCGGAGATATAATATAATTTTCCATGTACTGGCTGGTGAAGCTGAAAGCCCTTAGTCTTACCACAACACTGTAAAGGAGAATTTGGACCAACCACAACGGTTCCAATTCTCAGAGGTAGCTATGAAACCAGCTTCCATGTATTCAGAGTTTGTGAGCCAGGTTGCATATTCCTCAAGGTCTCTGACACTTCCTTCCTGATGTTGCTCTCCACTGCTCAGTTAGCCTGTCCTTAGGAAGAACACAAGATGAGCGGAACGAAAGGAGTGCCCTGGCCCAGAGAGGACATCACACCAGGACCACTGCCCATAATTGCTCTACTTCAAGGGGTTTGTTTGTGGTTGGCTTCTCTTTCATTCCCAGAGAGAGCCCTTCAAAGCCTCATCAGCGTTTACTTTCAACTGTGGTTTCATGTAGAGAGTGACCTGTCAAAAGCTAGTGGAGTAAATGCGAGTGAAGTGGAGCAGACACTGGAAGCTGCCAGGAGAGCAGTGGCTGCACTTCATTACACGACCAGATTCTGACAAGGAAAAGCCAGAGGTCAGGAGTCTGAGCTGCCCTGCTAACTTGGCAGCAGGACCTTGGGCTACGAGGCAGGACACCAATGTTCAGGGCAGACTGCGTCTCTTGGGCACTCCAGGCCAATTGAATCATACTGAAATCTGGGATGGAAATGACAAAACCAGATCAGCTGCTCCGTTTACCAGCGGCCAGAGAAAGATGGCCGCGCTCCCTGATATTTCATCTCCAGAGCCGCTCAAGGCCAGGCAGCAACTCGAGGGCCTGAAAGAGCTTCGGTACTTCTTGGAAGGGATAGTCACCGACCACCCGATTAAAAGCATTATTTGACATTTAGGAGCTACTTCCCTGGGTCCATTGTACACCTTGACCTCTAAGGTTCTTAAATCCCAACCAGGGGCTTGCCCTCACCCTTTCACGTTAGAACCTTTCAAATGTTTCCTCTTCTTCCTTTTCAGGCACTTCCATGTCCTGGGCCAAGCCATTAAAGAGTGAACAAATGTTTCCTGAAATGCCAACACCTTTGCATTAGACAGTAGGCACAGGCTTTTCTCGTAGGGGCCTGTTTAATGTGCTCTGGTTGGTAGACGTCATTGTCATGGCTCTTAAGCATTACAACGTAAGGTCATTGAACAAACACTGAATAAGAGGATAGAATGGTAATAACTATGGGATCCCAGATTACTGAATTGACTAGAGTTGCATTTCAACTCATTGAAATGCAATATGGCCTTCTTTTAACCACTGAATTGACCATTTTTCGAGTGAGTGTACAAACACAGAATGAGTTTAATTCTTCCCCTGTCCTCATGATATCCTAAAAACTGGAAGAAGAAAATTATCTGTTAAATGATTGTTTGGCTAACATAAAATCCTAACAACTAACTAGTTTTTTGCAGTTGGGAGCTATGGGAAAGAGTGGGCAAAGGTGGCTGAATCAACTTAATTGACCAAAACTAAGAGGTCTTGGGAAGCTGTGTCTTATAACTATTATATTGTCAAAGCATAAATTATGCTTTGCCTTGTAACTATTAGCAAAACCATCTTAATCATTAAGTTATAAGTTTTCCTTTTCTGGAATAATATCTTGCTCAACTTAATGCATTATATTGCATCTAACATGTTGTTCACCTTATAGGGGCCAATCTACAAATATCAGGGAAAAGGTCTCTAAGCCTCTGGGGATATTGTTCTCCTTCCTGAAAGCCTCTTTGCTTCCTTATTCACGACACCTTAGCTAGAGTAACTCATACTCAGCTTTCAGTTCCAGGTCAGCTTCTCTAACAGCCTCACTTGGTCCTCTATGGGCGTTTTGGATGAACATGCCTCTACTGGGCTCTCACAGCATCTTCTCTTCTTGGTAAGATGCTCACATCACAGTGCTGTCCATCTCCCCCTCTTGCATCATGAACATGAGCA